>SJXQ01004689.1:40360-79371 GCA_006408695.1 Aepyceros melampus
GGGGAGGTGGGGGTCGGGATTGGGAGTTCATGTACACTCGTGGCTGATCCATGTCGATGTGTAGCAAAACGAATACAGTATTGTAAAGCAAAACAAACTAAAAAAATAAAAATTAATTAAAAAAAATAAAAATACATATTGGTGTTCAGTTCTTAGCTAACAAATGGGCTGACACAGGACCAAACACATGAAGCTAAGAATGCTCTGCAAAATATCTGTAACAAGGTACCCTGGGCGTAATAATAGACCACTTAATCTTGGCTGTCAGACCAAACGTTTCCCCATTTGAAGAATATACACAAAATTATCAATGTGGCAGTGCAAGAATAAGGGGACTACACTAAAGCCTTTGACTGTGTGGATCACAACAAACTGTGGAAAATTCTTAAAGAGGTGGGAATACCAGACCACCTTATATGCCTCCTGAGAAAACTGTATGCAGGTCAGGAAGCAACAGTTAGAACCAAATATAGAGCAATGGACTGGTTCAAAATTGTGAAAGAAGTATGTCAAGGCTGTATACTGTCATCCTGCTTATTTAACTTATATGCAGAGTACACCATGCGAAATGTCAGCTGGATGAAGCTCAAGCTGGATTCAAAATTGCCAGGAGAAATATCATTAACCTCAAATATGCAGTAGACATTAACCTAATGGCAGAAAGTGAAGAACTAAAGAGCCTCTTGATGAAGGTGAAAGTACAGAGTGAAAAAGTTGGCTTAAAACTCAACATTCAAAAAACTAAGATCATAGCATCCGATCGTATCACTTCATAGCTAACATATGTGGAAAATCCTTAAAGAGATGGGAATACCTTACCTTCCTCCTGAGAAATTTGTATGCAGGTCAAGAAGCAACAGTTAGAACTGGACATGGAACAACAGACTGGTTCCAAATAGGAAAAGGAGTACATCAAGGCTGTATATTCTCACCCTGCTTATTTAACTTCTATGCAGAATACATCATGAGAAACGCTGGACTGGAAGAAACACAAGCTGGAATCAAGATTGCTGGGAAAAATATTAACCTCTGATATGCAGATGACACCACCCTTATGGCAGAAAGTGAAGAGGAGCTAAAAAATCTCTTGTTGAAAGTGAAAGAGGAGAGTGAAAAAGTTGGCTTAAAGCTCAACATTCAGAAAACGAAGATCATGGCATCTGGTCCATCACTTCATGGGAAACAGATGGGGAAACAGTAGAAACAGTGTCAGACTTTGTTTTTTGGGACTCCAAAATCACTGCAGATGGTGACTGCAGCCATGAAATTAAAAGACGCTTGCTCCTTGGAAGAAAAGCTATGACCAACCTAGACAGCATATAAAAAAGCAGAGACATTACTTTGCCAACAAAGGTTCATCTAGTCAAGGCTATGGTTTTTCCAGTGGTCATGTATGGATGTGAGAGTTAGACTATAAAGAAAGCTGAGGGCTAAAGAATTGATGCTTTTGAACTGTGGTGTTGGAGAAGACTCTTAAGAGTCCCTTGGACTCCAAGGAGATCCAACCAGTCTATCCTAAAGGAAATAAGTCCTGAAAATTCACTGGAAGGACTGCTGCTGAGGCTGAAGCTTAAATACTTAGACCACTTGGTGAGAAGAACTGACTCATTGGAAAAGACTCTGATGCTGGGGAAGATTGAAGGCGGGAGGAGAAGGGACTGACAGAAAATGAGATGGTTGGATGGCATCACCGACTCAATGGACATGAGCTTGGGTAAATTCCAGGAGTTGGTGATGGACAGGGAAGCCTGGTGAGCTGCAGTCCATGGTGTCACAAAGAGTCAGACACAACTGAGCAACTGAACAGTAAGGTATGCATTTAGCTGCAAATAGTGGAATACTAAACTACTAGTATTGCATATTCAGTAGCGCAAGCAATTCATCTTACAGAGCTATTGTGATTCCTCAGTGATGCTGGCATAAGCCCTTTCTATCTTTCTAAATCCCTGACATTTTTATTTGTTGGCTTTTAGACGTCGTGTGTCATGATCATAAGATGCTACTGCACCTCCAACCATTGCATAATTTCTAGTTAGGAAGAAAGGGATAGGCAAAGGGTTTTGCCAGTTGAGTCTGGTATTTTGCCATGAGAAAGCAAAATATTTTCTGAAAGCTCTACTTAGAAGTTTCACTTACGTTTCAATGACCAGCTTAGAGCAATACTGGCCAAGATTAGTATCACTGATTTTTTTCATTTATTTTTAATGTATTTCTTTCTTTATTGTCTGTGCTGAGTCCTCGTTGCTGCATGGGGGTTTCCTCTAGTTGTAGAGAGTGGGGACTACGCTGTAGTTGTGGTGCCTGGGCTTCTCGTTGCGGTGGCTCCTCTCGTTGTGGAGCACAGGCTTTAAGGTGCACAGGCTTCAGTAGTTGCAGATGGCAGCAGGCTCAGTAGTTGTGGTGCTTGGGCATAGTTGCTCCACAGCATGTGGGATCTTCCCAAACCAGGGATCGAACTGGTGTTCCCTGCATTGCAAGGTGGGTTCTTAACCACTGGACCACAGGGAAGCCCTAGTATCACTGGTACAGACCAATCACAACCCATCTTGTTTCCCGGGGGTGGAGATCACTGTCATCACCTGAACACATCAAGGTTTTCTTCACGGGAGGGGCAGAGGCAAGAGTGGATATTAGGAGGTGACAGATGGTGTCTCTCACAGTTGGAGAGGGCATTTCATCATTAACTCAAGAAACATTTATTGAGCATCTATTAGGGCAAGGCCCAGGGTTTACAAAGACTGTGTGTGTGTGTGTGTGTGTGTGTGTGTGTGCGCACGCGTGCACTCATGTGCGTGCATGCACATATTATTTGTGGGTGTGTGTTTGGTGGGGAGGAGGACACAGACATGCAAACAGTAATGACAGTGAGAAGTTCTTTATTTACAAGATGAGAATCTCTCTCTCTTTTTTTTTATATAATGTACTCTTTATCATAGAATTAGCTGAATCACTAAAACAGCAATAACAGGCCCCAATAAAGCGTATATTGATTTGTGCTTTCAAAAAAGAAGAAGATGTTTGAATTAGTAGAAAATATGTTTAAACTTCTAAGAATGTTGAACTTAAGTATGGATCAATACTTTGAACTAAATCTGGTTGAGAGCCATAGCTCTTATTTAAAATGCAGAAGTGAGATGGGAAACGTAATACTGAGGTTTAATAGAGTTCACATGACAGTTTCGTTTTCACTCATTTAAATAAACGCCTCTTATTTAAAAGATTTGGGTTACATATGTATCTTCTTCAGATTATTTAGCTTTTGGTTCACCAGCTTCATTCTTGTGAAATAGCTTCACAGAAATAATTTTATTTTCCAAATGATAATTTTATGATATAGAATATGATACAAATTTATTCATATTAGAAAAATTAATTTAGTAATTATTCTGATGCACACTTGACTTTAAGCATGGTAACCAGTTTGGCACCTCATACCTAACCAGATGGACTTTGCTCTGACTTTCCAAGTCCTTGTACTTTCTAAAGATGTAATATAAGAGCACTGCTGAAGAGGAAAAATTACAGTTTTCACATAACGTCCTGCTCCTTCTGCTTCTGTAATTCAGCTTGCTCTTTGCAAAGTCTAGATCATGTAGGTCTCAGAAAGTGGAGACTCACAGTACTAGAAACTGGAGCTTATCTCACTCACCCTTGTTCTGCTCTTTGCAATCACCCTAGCCCCTGCAAACCCACAAACCTGCTTAATCATGACTGTCCATGTATAAAAACTCTGTAGCCCCTTTGTTCGGGGCTCAGAGCTTAGAGTGTTAACTCCCTTGGGCTCACCGGCATAATAAACCTGAGTTCTCCAACTCTCTGAGTGTGGTGCTTGGTTTCTCGAGTACTGGTTTCTGCAACATTGCTACCAGACTTCCCTACTCTATGGTGTCTTTTAAAAGAGTTTCAGAAAAATAGGACTCTGTTTTCTTTTTGGCCTCACTGCATGGTATGCAGGATCTTAGTTCTGCCACCAGGGATCCAACCTGTGCCCCCTGCAGTGGCAGCAGTGGGTCTTAACCACTGGACCACCAGAGAAGTTTATTAAAATAAATAACTCTTTATTAAAATAGCTGAGCATAAGCATTGGGTGGTGCTGTGAATGTCTTACTGATTTTCCACCCCAGCTCTTGCTCACTGCATCATTCTGTATTCTCTCCAGGAAAACTTTGGACAAAATTCAACACCCATTTATGATTAAAACTCTTCAGAAAGTGGGCACAAAGAGAACATATCCAACACAATATAGGCCATATATGACAAACCCACAGCTAGCATCAGACTCAATGGCAAAAATCTGAAAGCACTTCCTCTAAGATCAGGAACAAAACCAGGATGCCCACTCTTCACATATTTATTCAACATAGCATTGGAAGTTCTAGCCCCAGCAACCAGACAGAAAAAGGAAATAAAAGAAATCCAAACTGGAAAGGAAGAAATAGAATTGTCACTGTTTTCAGATAACATTATATTTTACATAGGAAACCCTAAAGTGGCCACTTGGAGAAGGCAATGGCACCCCACTCCAGTACTCTTGCCAGGAAAATCCCATGGATGGAGGAGCCTGGTAGGCTACAGTCCATGGGTCACTAAGAGTCGGACACGACTGAGCGACTTCACTTTCCCTTTTCACTTTCATGCATTGGAGAAGGAAATGGCAACCCAATCCAGTGTTCTTGCCTGGAGAATCCCAGGGACGGGGGAGCCCAGTGGGCTGCCGTCTGTGGGGTCGCACAGAGTCGGACACGACTGAAGTGACTTAGCAGCAAAGTGGCCATTAAAAAAACTACTAGAGCTTATCAATAAATTTGGTAAAGTTGTAGGACACAAAATTGATATATAGAAGTCAGGTGCTTTTCTATATACTAAAACAAAACTTATCAAAAAAGGAAATAAGGAAATAATCCCACATCATTACATCAAAAAGGATAAAATACCTTGAAATAAACATACATAAGGAGGTTAAAGGCTCGTACTCAGAAAACAATTAAGATACTGATGAAATAAATTGAAGATGACACAAAGAGATGAAAAGATAGACTGTGTTTTAGTTGTGGTGCGTGGACTTACTGCAGTGGGTTCCCTTGTTGCAGAGCACAGTCTCTAGGCTCACAGCCTGCAGCACGCAGGCTCAGTAGTTGTGGCTTGCAGGCTCTAGAGCTTGGGCTCAGTAATTGTGGTACCTGGGCTTAGTTCCATGGCATGTGGAATTTTCCCAGACCAGGGGTCGAACACATGTCCCCTGCATCGGCAGGTGGTTCTCATTCACTGTCCCACCAGGGAAGTCCCTATTTTATTTTTATTTAATAAAATATTTAGTCATGCATTTAATGAAAAGAACACATACTTTTCAGGTTTCAATACTATTTGGTCTCTTGTTATCTTTAGTTTAACTGGATAGAATATAAGCCTTGTCTTGTAGGAATGAATACTTCCTGAAACTATGAAGCTGACCCTAGGACCAAGAGAACTAAGAAGTCTCGTCCACTTTTGGTTATAATCTTAGGCTGAATGATTTTAAAGTAGCTTTAAAGCAACTGCTGAGAAAAGTTCTGCAGAAGAAGACATTCCAAGGTCTGCCAGAGAGAAGCAGGTAAGGAATCTCTAATTTTAAATATACTATTTGGCAGCTGGATCTTATATTAGTTGCTTTTCTTTTACTTATTATTGCAGACCTCAAAAGCCAACCTAAATAAAAGATGCTAGATTATTTTGAAGTGATTCATGTTTATAATACAAGTAGATATAAAGGAACCTGATTGTCCAAGACTGGTATAAACTATGAGGCTGCTTCTCAGCCTAGGAAAAATAAGACCAACATTGTCACAAAGAAACTTTTGAAATATGCTACTTAACTCCTCTATAATAGGAAAAACTCCCAATCAGTGATAACCTTTGAAAAATCTAAAACAGTGTGTTATTACAACTCACAATATTACCAGCCAAAGGGAAAATGTTTTGGCCTTACTGTATACAAAATATGTTAACAAGGAGAGAAGTACAATGAAAATAAAGAAATCCAAGTATACTTTCCAAGAACTAAAATAGAACCTCTCCAAAAGATGGAAAGGATTTCTCCATCTCATGGAAAGGCAGTGGTCCGTGGCATTGCCTACTTTGTGGGGCTGAGGAAATAACTCTAGTTTATTTTAATGTACCGTGTAATCTGGCTCATTTCCCATATTGTTCTGTGATCTTAACTGTGTAAGTCAAAGGAAAAGTTGGGCCAGTGTTTCAAATGTCATCTTGATACAACCTTTCCCATTTCCAAGCTCACTTCGTAATTTGCTTTTCTATTTTCCCCCTTTCTTATTGCATTTATAAAGTTGAGCCAACGATAATAAAATCAGTAGAAAGGAATGACAATGTAAGAGACAAGTTATCACAATATACAAAGAGTTCCTTAGAGTTAGAAGGCAGATTCCTGGTCTTTAAAAGCATGCTTTCCACTATGCTTACATGAGTGATGTTTTACTTGGATTATTTTTTGTTGGTAAATGCTTCATTTTTGATTCCTTCTGCTTTTATTCTGTTTCTTTCCAAACTGTCCAGACATTTTGCACCCCTCCAGTATTTGGCTGGCGTTTGTTCTGTCTCCCTCCCTCTCCCAGCCCCCATAGTGGCTTCTATTGTAAAGTCTCTGGTATCAAGGTTACAACTGGCACAGTTCCGGCTTTAACAGAAGGTCATTTTCAACAAAGGAATTCTAGCTTGTTTGTGTATAATAGAGCTCTGCTTAGCTACATGCCAGGTTGTCGAGAGTCACGTGGCAATTCCTAACTGCATTATCCTCTGATCGGGTAATGTTAAGCCTCAGCGGAAGGACAACCCACAACCAAATCGCCAGCAAGGTGTGACTTTAGCCAGGAGGAACTAAAGTGATTTCTAAGATCCTCTACCAGGTGTTTCTATCTGGCCTAGACATAAAGAGATACCAGACAAATCATTGATACCCTCCTAGGTAAATGTCCTTCCCTAGACATAAAGAATGGTATGAAGATGTCTGTACCCAGGTCCCCTGAATCTTTTTCATGAATACTTGCTACAAATTAAGGCAAAGACTATTTAGCATCAATGATTTGTCTGTCCTTGATATCAGGAGATTTGACAGAATGTCCCACCTCCCTTCTAGTGATCTAGAAAATAATTCGCTTGGAAGGTCTAAACCAGAAAAGCATAGGAGATAGTCTTTTAGACAACTATATAAAAATAGACCTTCCTGTAAGTTTTAACTGGAAAAATGTACTGTTAAAAGGCCTTTTTTTTTTTTTAAATAATTGCATGGCCTTAAGAGTTGCTATATAAGACTGAAACATTTTGTTCTGTATTTGAATCAAATGCCAAAGAACTTGCATTTTAAAGGAAGAAACTGTGTCACATATTGTTTCTTCATCAACATAAACTGCAGCCCCAAATCATTTTCCATATTCAATTACGAGAGTCAGGACTTGGTCCAGCTCTAATTGACTCCAGGAATTTTTTTTTTTTTTCATTTAAAAGATAATTTAATTTGCTGCCATATGTTTGCCAGAGTGCTTCTCTCTGATCTTGGCCCTGACAATTCATCTGTCGTCACTACCAGGTGTGGTTTCCAAGAACCTCCAAGACTTCCTCTGCTCTCTTCTCCATCATTTGCACTGGCTTCATGTTCTTTCCTGGATGGCATTTATTCTTCTGTGCTTTTTTTTTTCCCCCACCTATAGTGTCTTTCTCTTTTTTTAATCACAGAAGTATTCATGCTTGAATTGAAATGGTGAAGTCAGCTTCAAATGCTAGATCAAAACTATCAGAGAGGAGCTACCAATTTCACGGTTCACAAGCTAATGGTATCAATCTGTACTGTTTAAGAGATACCAGAATCTTCTGACCCAAATGCAAACTCCATTGGCCTTGAAATAATTTTACTCATATCTGATGACTGAGGAGTCATATTAAGGTTTTGCTTAAAATTTTCCAGGTCAGTGACTGTCATCTCTGACTTTCATCCTTAAAAGGGTAGAACTTGGGGTTTTAAAAACTCATGGAATGTCAGAAGATTCAGAATTGTATTTTCTGGAAAAAGAAAATGCCCTCATCCAATTTGTAAGTTCATGAAGCTCACTTACGTGCAGAAATAGGATGGTTATCTGTTAAATTAGGTGTGAGGTTTATCTTCCCAGCTGCATAAGTCAACTATTGCTTGTGTAAATAGACAATCACAAAACTTAATGGCTTAAAACAACAACTATTTACTGCTTTTGAATCCATCAGTCAGCTCGCTGGGTGGTTCTTCTGATCTTGGCTAGGCCTGCTTGTGCATCTGTGGTCAACTGGCTGGTTGTATTTTAAATCTGTGTTCACGTTCATGAACCCGACATATGGTGAGGCCAAACAAACCAGAATGTCGGAGTTTGGAGCAGAGAAAGGTTTATTGCAAGGGGCAAGCAAGGGAAACATATGGCTCATGCGCAAAAGACCCAAACTCCCCAAAGGTTTTCAGGGGAGAGTTTTAAAGGCAAAATTTGAGATGAGGGCTGCAGGGTATGTGACTTCCTTCTGACTAGTTGGTGGCTGACATGACAGGGGGGTATATTCTAGGAATCTTTGGCTTAAGTGGAAGTTAGCATCCTCCACCTGGGTGGGAGCCTTAGTTCCTATAGAACAATTCAAAGATATATTGTTCTGTATGGCCCTTGAGGAGGAACTATGACTCTGCTTTACTGCTGCAGTATGCCAAAGAATGCTCAAACTACCACACAATGGCCCTCATCTCACACGTTAATAAAGTGATGCTTAAAATTCTCCAAGCCAGGCTTCAGCAATATGTGAACTGTGAACTTCCAGATGTTCCAGCTGGTTTTAGAAAAGGCAGAGGAACCAGAGATCAAATTGCCAACATCTGCTGGATCATCAGAGAATTCCACAAAAACATCTATTTCTGCTTTATTGACTATGCCAAAGCCTTTGACTGTGTGGATCACAATAAACTGTGGAAAATTCTTCAAGAGATGAGAATACCAGACCACCTGACCTGCCTCTTGAGAAATCTGTATGCAGGTCAGGAAGCAACAGTTAGAATTGGACATGCAACAACAGACTGGTTCCAAATAGGAAAAGGTGTACGTCAAGGCTGTATATTGTCACCCTGCTTATTTAACTTATATGCAGAGTACATCATGAGAAACACTGGGCTTCAAGAAGCACAGCTGGAATCAAGATTGCTGAGAGAAATATCAGTAACCTCAGATATGCAGATGACACCACCCTTATGGCAGAAAGTGAAGAACTAAAGAGCCTCCTGATGAAAGTGAAAGAGGAGAGTGAAAAAGTTGACTTAAAGCTCAACATTCAGAAAACGAAGATCATGGCATCTGGTCCCGTCACTTCATGGCAAATAGATGGGGAAATAGTGGCTGATTTTATTTTTCTGGGCTCCAAAATCACTGCAGATGGTGATTGCAGCCATGAAATTAAAAGACACTTACTCCTTGGATGGTAAGTTATGACCAACCTAGACAGCATATTACGGAGAAGGCAATGGCACCCCACTCCAGTACTCTTGCCAGGAAAATCCCATGGATGGAGGAGCCTGGTAGGCTACAGTCCATGGGGTCGCTAAGAGTCAGACATGACTGAGCAACTTCACCTTCACTTTTTACTTTCATACATTGGAGAAGGAAATGGCAACCCACTCCAGTGTTTTTGCCTGGAGAGTCCCAGGGACGGGGGAGCCTGGAGGGCTGCCGTCTGTGGAGTCGCACAGAGTCAGACACAACTGAAGTGACTTAGCAGCAGCAGCAGACAGCATATTAAAAAGTAGACATTACTTTGCCAACAAAAGTCCATCTAGTCAAGGCTATGATTTTTCTAGTGGTCATATATGGATGTGAGATTTTGGACTATAAAGAAAGCTGAGCACTGAAGAATTGATGCTTTTGAACTGTGGTATTGGAGAAGACTCTTGATAGTCCCTTGGACTGCAAGGAGATCCAACCAGTCCATCCTAAAGGAAATCAGTGCTGGGTGTTCATTGGAAGGACTGATGTTGAAGCTGAAACTCCAATACTTTGGCCACCATATGGATGTGAGATTTTGGACTATAAAGAAAGCTGAGCACTGAAGAATTGATGCTTTTGAACTGTGGTATTGGAGAAGACTCTTGATAGTCCCTTGGACTGCAAGGAGATCCAACCAGTCCATCCTAAAGGAAATCAGTGCTGGGTGTTCATTGGAAGGACTGATGTTGAAGCTGAAACTCCAATACTTTGGCCACCTGATGGGAAGAGCTGACTCATTGGAAAAGACCCTGATGCTGGGAAAGATTGAGGGCAGGAGGAGAAGGGGATGACAGAGGATGAGATGGTTGGATGGCATCACCAACTCAATGGATATGGGTTTGGGTGGGCTCCGGGAGTTGGTGATGGACAGGAGGCCTGGAGGGCTGTGGTTCATGGGGTCACAAAGAGTTGGACACAACTGAGTGACTGAACTGAACTGATTGTGTTGTTTTAATATCTGTACTGCTTTTCCTTTGGTTTTGCGCCACTTACCTCCCTAGTGAGTAACCATTTGAATCTGCTGTTTGGAACTCAGGGAAGATCCGGGAGCTTGAAGTCTTTGTCCTATAAATGAGAATCAGGGGACAGGCTTTTGTACCTGGGAGGGCCCTACAGGGTTCTGCTTGGTTTCAATTGGCTAAAGCGCTAGTTGGTCCCGAATAGCCTCAGCTGATGACGGTTCTTTTACATTTGTCTTATTCACCTTCCCAGAGCAGGCTAGCTTAGGCATGCTCTCAGGGTGGTGGCCCACGTGTGAGAAGGAGGGTCTGATTGTGCAAGGGAACAAGCAGAAGCAAAAATATGCTTTTCAAGTCTCTGCTTTGTCAAGTTAGCTCTTATCCCATAGAACAAAGAAAGTTATTTAACTAAGTCTAGAAGTAGACTTGGAGAAGGCAATGGTGACCCACTCCAGTACTCTTGCCTGGAAAGTCCCTTGGATGGAGGAGCCTCTTGGGCTGCAGTCCATGGGGTCTCAGAGTCGGACATGACTGAGCGACTTCTCTTTCACTTTTCACTTTCATGCATTGGAGAAGGAAGTGGCAACCCACTCCAGTGTTCTTACCTGGAGAATCCCAGGGACGGTGGAGCATGGTGGGCTGCTATCTATGGGGTCGCACAGAGTCGGACACGACTGAAGTGACTTAGCAGCAAAAGTAGACTAGGAGGGCATTACTGCAGGACATGCCTAGAGGGAGGCCAACCTGTACCCAGATATAATCAGAGCACAATAGTCCAAAGCCAGAAAAAGGGTCACTTTCTTATGCTGCTAAATGTGTGGGGACACAGGGACGGGGGCAGTGGAAATAGAACCCAAGATAAGGAAACTGAGTCCTCCTAAAACTGAGTTCCCCTTGAGACTTTCCTGGTGGTCCAGTGGTTAAGAGCCCACCTGCCAATGCAGGAGACCCTGGTCTGGAAAGATTCCACATGCTGCAGGGTAACTAAAAGTCCACATGCCACAATTACTGAGCTCGCCCTCTAGAGCCCACAAGCTACAGCTGCTGAACCATGTGTCCTGGAGCCTGTGCTCTGCAACAAGAGAAGCCACTGCAATGCAGAGCCAATGCACCACAGCTGGAGCTAGCACTCCCTACTCACTGCAGCTCGAGAAAGCCTAGGCATTATAGTGAAGACCCAGTGCAGCCAAAAATGAATAAAAAAACAGAAAACTGTGTTCCTCTTGGGACTGGCCTCTCTGTCCAAAATTTTACTCCCTTTGTATTCCCTCAGGATTGAGAAATATCAAAGAAAAGGCAGGGCAGGAGGACTGAAACTGAGCAGGACTCTCTGGGACCCTTCCATATCCCCTGTTCCTTGTTTGTAGGAAAAGGCTGTTAGTCTCCCAGGCATTGCCTGAGTTCCAAAGAGCAAATTCAAGTAGATACTAATTGTGGAAGTGAGGAAATGCAGAAACAAAGGAAAGACAGTCAAGAAACAATTGTTGAGGACTTCCCTGATGATACAGAGGATGGGCATTCGCCTGCCAATGTCAGAGACACAGGTTCAATCTCTGGTTAAACATTCTGGTTGAAACAAGAAGACTGATGATGGAAATTGCTGAAATCCCGTTACCTTCAGTTCAGTTCAGTCGCTCAGTCATGTCCGACTCTTTGCGACCCCATGAATTGCATCATGCCAGGCTTTGCTGTCCATCAGCAACTCCCGGAGTTCACTCAAACTCATGTCCATCGAGTCGGTGATGCCATCCAGCCATCTCATCTTCTGTCGTCCCCTTCTCCTCCTGCCTCCAATCCCTCCCAGCATCAGAGTCTTTTCCAATGAGTCAACTCTGCACATGAGGTGGCCAGAGTACTGGAGTTTCAGCTTCAGCATCATTCCCTCCAAAGAAATCGCAGGGTTGATCTCCTTCAGAAGGGACTGGTGGGATCTCCTTGCAGTCCAAGGGACTCTCAAGAGTCTTCTCTAGCACTACAGTTCAAAAGCATCAAATCTTCAGCACTCAGCTTTCTTTACAGTCCAACTCTCACGTCCATACATGACCACTGGAAAAACCATAGCCTTGACTAGATGGACCTTTGTTGGCAAAGTAATCTCTCTGCTTTTGAATATACTGTCTAGGTTGGCCATAACTTTTCTTCCAAGGAGTAAGCGTCTTTTAATTTCATCGCTGCAGCCACCATCTGCAGTGATTTTGGAGCCCCCCCAAAATAAAGTCTGACACTATTTCCACTGTTTCCCCATCTATTTCCCATGAAGTGATGGGACCAGATGCCATGATCTTCGTTTTCTGTNTTGTGTCTTTTAAATTCAGTCTCCATTGTAACGTCTTCTTCGTCTTTCAAAATATAGACTATTTTATCACCAGTCTCTTGAATTTCTTTTACTGAAACAACTCCATGTCTATAGGGTATACCTTTGAATCAGTTGAGGATCTTGGATAATATTTTTCTTTTTTCATCAAACTTTTTTTTCACTTGCTTTGCATATTATCAACCATGTTTTCCTGGGAGTTTTGTTCAGCCTGTATGAGGGAGCACAGCATAGAGCACTCTTCGGTTTACCACATAACCTTTTTTTTTTTTTTTTTTAGAAGAAAAAGCCAAAGTTATCCAGCTACTGAAGATCAGAAAACTCTAATAATACTTAATATTTTATTTTTTATTTTCAATGAAAAGTAATTTATTGAATTCACTTTTAATAAATTGAACAACTATTTGTTATTGAGCACCCAAAACAAAGTGGGATATTCAAAAATGTAGGCTCATTGGGTGCAAATGGAAATATTCAGCCATTATAGTTATGTCTTTACAAACTAAAACATTTGGATGACTGATGTTAATTTATAGGTTTGGTTTTTGTTTTTGTTTTTTTTTGCTTTTTTAAAATTAATTATTTTAATTGGAGGCTAATTACTTTACAATATTGTAGTGGTTTTGCCACAGATTCACATGAATCAGCCATGAGTGTACATGTGTTCCCCATCATGAGCCCCCCTTCCACCTCCCTCCCCATCCCATCCCTCAGGATCATCCCAGCACACCAGCCCTGAGCACTCTGTCTTATGCATCGAACCTGGACAGGCAATCTGTTTCACATATGATAATATACATGTTTAAATACTATTCTCTCAAATTACCCCACCCTTGGCTTCTCCCATGGAGTCCAAAAGACTGTTCTATACATCTGTGTCTCTTTTGCTATCTCGCATATAGGGTTGTCATTACCGTCTTTCAAAATTCCATATATATGCTTCTGTGGTGTTGGAGAAGACTCTTGAGAGTCCCTTGGACTGCAAGGAGATCCAACCAGTCCATTCTGAAGGAGATCAGCCCTGGGATTTCTTTGGAAGGAATGATGCTGAAACTCCAGTACTTCGGCCACCTCATGCGAAGAGTTGACTCATTGGAAAAGACTCTGATGCTGAGAGGGATTGGGAGCAGGAGGAGAAGGGGACAACAGAGAATGAGATGGCTGGATGGCATCACTGAGTCAATGGGCGTGGGTCTGTGTGAACTCCAGGAGTGGTGATGGACAGGGAGGCCTGGCGTGCTGCGATTCATGGGGTTGCAAAGAGTCAGACACGACTGAGCGACTGAACTGAACTGAATTGAACTGAATACTGTATTGGTGTTTTCCTTTCTGACTTACTTCACTCTGTTTAATAGGCTCCAGTTTCATCCACCTCATTAGAACTGATTCAAATGTATTCTTTTTAATGGCTGAGTAATATTCCATTGTGTATATGTACCACAGCTTTCTTATCCATTCGTCTGCTGATGGACATCTAGGTTGCTTCATCCTGGCTATTATAAACAGTGATGCGATGAACATTGAGGTACATGTCTCTCTTTAAATTCTAATTTTCTCGATCTGTATGCCCAGCAGTGGAACTGCTAGATCTTGTGGCAGTTCTATTTCCAGTTTGTTAAGGAATCTCTGCACTGTTCTCCATAGTGGCAGTACTACTTTGCATACTCACCAACAGTGTAAGAGGGTTCCCTTTTCTCCACACCTTCTCCAGCATTTATTGTTTATAGACTTTTGGATAGCAGCCATTCTGACCAGCATGAGATGGTACCTCATTGTGGTTTTGATTTGCATTTCTCTGATCATGAGTGATGTTGAGCATCTTTTCATGTGTTTGTTAGCCATCTGTATGTCTTCTGTGGAGAAATGTCTGTTTAGTTCCTTGTTCCACTTTTTTATTACATTTTTTATTTTTTTGGAATTAAGCTGTAGGAGTTGCTTGTATATTTTTGAGATTAATTCTTTGTCAGTTGTTTTGTTTGCTGTTATTTTCTCCCATTCTGAAGGCCGTCTTTTCCCTTTGCTTATAGTTCCTTCATTGTGCAAAAGTTTTAAAGTTTAATTACATCCCATTTGTTTATTTTTGCTTTTATTTCCATTACTCTGGGAGTGGGTCATGGCGGATCTTGCTGTGATTTATGTCAGAGAGTGTTTTGCCTATGTTTTCCTCTAGGAGTTTTATATTTTCTGGTCTTACATTTAGACCTTTAATCCATTTTGAGTTTATTTTTGTGTATGTGTTAGAAAATGTTCTGGTTTCACTCTTTTACAAGTGATTGACCAGTTTTCCCAGAACCACTTGTTAAAGAGATTGTCTTTTCTCCATTGTATATTCTTGCCTCCTTTGTCAAAGATAAGGTGTCCATAGGTGAATGGATTTATCTCTGGGTTTTCTATTTTGTTCCCTTGATCTATATATCTGTCTTTGTGCAAGTATCATACTGTCTTGATGACTGTAGCTTTGTAATATAGTCTAAAGTCAGGCACGTTGGTTCTTCCAGTTCCATTCTTCTTTCTCAAGATTGCTTTGGCTATTCAAAGTTTTTTTTATTCCCATAGAAATTGTGAAATTATTTGTTCTAGTTCTGTGAAAAATTCCATTGACAGCTTGATAGGGATTGCATTGAATCTGTAGATTGCTTTGGGTAGTATACTCATTTTCACTATATTGATTCTTCCAATCCATGAACATGGTATATTTCTCCATCTATATGTGTCCTCTTTGATTTCCTTCATTGGTGTTTTATAGTTTTCTATATATAGGTCTTTTGTTTCTTTAGGTAGATATATTCCTAAGTATTTTCTTCTTTTCATTGCAATGGTGAATGGAATTGTTTCCTTAATTTCTCTTTCTGTTTTCTCATTTTTAGTGTATAGGAATACAAGGGATTTCTGTGTGTTAATTTTATATCCTGCAAATTTACTATATTCACTGATTAGCAATAGTAATTTTCAGGTGGAGGCTTTAGGGTTTTCTCTGTAGAGGATCATGTCATCAGCAAACAGTGAGAGATTTATTTCTTCTCCTCCATTCTGGATTCCTTTTATTTATTTTTTTTTTCTTCTCTGATTGCTGTTGCCAAAACTTCCAAAACTATGTTGAATAGTAGTGGTGAGAGTGGGCAGCCTTGTCTTGTTCCTGACTTTAAGGGAAATGCTTTTAATTTTTCACCATTGAGGATAATGTTTGCTGTGGGTTTGTCATATATAGCTTTTATTATGTTGAGGTATGTTCCTTCTATGCCTGCTTTCTGGAAAGTTTTATCATAAATTGATATTGAATTTTGTTCTAGGCTTTCTCTGCATCTATTGAGATAATCATATGGTTTTTAATCTTTCAGTTTGTCAATGTAGTGTATTACATTGTTTGATTTGTGGATATTGAAGAATCCTTGCATCCCTGGGGTAAAGCCCACTTGGTCATGAAGTATGATCTTTTTAATGTGTTGTTGGATTCTGTTTGCTAGAATTTTGTTAAGGATTTTTGCATCTATGTTCATCAGTGATATTGGCCTGTAATTTTATTTGTGTGTGTGTGTGTGTGTGTGGCATCTTTGTCACTTTTTGGTATTAGGGTGATGGTGGCCTCATAGAATGAGTTTGGACGTTTACCTTCCTCTGCAATTTTCTGGAAGAGTTTGAGTAGGATAGGTGTTAGCTCTTCTCTAAATTTTTGGTAGAATTCAGCTGTGAAGCCATCTGGTCCTGGGCTTTTGTTTGCTGGAATATTTCTGATTAGAGTTTCAATTTCCGTACTTGTGAGGGGTTTGTTAAGATTTTCTATTTTCTATTTGGATCATTTTCACTATCATTATTCTGAATTCTTTTTCAGTTAGACTCCCTATCTCTTCCTCTTTTGTTTGATTTGATGGGCATTTATCCTGTTCCTTTACCAGCTGAGTATTTCTCTGCCTTTTCATCTTGTTTAGATTGCTGTGTTTGGGGTGGTCTTTCTGTTTCTGGCAGTTTGTGGTTCCTCTTTATTGCAGAGGTTCCTCACTGTGGGTGGGGTTGTACAGGTGGCTTGTCAAGGTTTCCTGGTTAAGGAAGCTTGTGTCGGTGTTCTGGTGGGTGGAGCTGAATTTCTTCTCTCTGGAGTGCAATGAAGTGTCCGATAATGAGTTTTGAGATGTCAGTGGGTTTGATGTGACTTTGGGCAGCCTGTATATTGAAGCTCAGGACTATGTTCCTGCGTTGCTGGAGAATTTGCATAGTATATCTTGCTCTGGAACTTGTTGGCTCTAGGGTGGTGCTTGGTTTCAGTGTAGGTATGGAGGCTTTGGATGAGCTCTTATCAATTAATGTTCCATGCAGTCAGGAGTTCTCTGGTGTTCTCAGGTTTTGGACTTAAAAATCCTGGCTCTGATTTTCTGTCTTATGCTTACAGTAGCCTCAAGACTTCTCCATCTATACAGCACCAATGATAAAACATCTCGGTTAATGATGAAAAGTTTCTTCACATTGAGGGACACCCGGAGAAGTTCAGAGTTACATGGAAAAGAGGAGAGGGAGGAGGGAGATAGAGGTGACTAGGAGGAGAAGAGGAAGAATCAAAAGGGGAGAGAGAAATCCAGCCAGTAATCAGTTCCCTAAGTGTTCTCCACAGTCTGGATCCCTTAGAGATGTTCATGGAGTTACACAGGGAAGAGAAGAGGGAGGAAGGAGACTGAGGTGACCATGAGGAAAAAAGGAGGAATCAAAGGGAAAGAGACAGATCCAGCCAGTAATCAGTTCCCTAAGTATTCTCCACAGCCCAGAACACACAGAGATTCACAGAGTTGGGTAGAGAAGAAAAGGGAGAGGGAAGAGAAAACCTGGTGGAGAAAAATGAGTGTCAAAAGGAGAAGAGAGCAATCAGGCCAGTAATCACACTCCCAAGTAAAAATGAGTACTGGAGATTGGGTTCTTAAAGGTACAAAATTTGATAACAAATACAAAAAAGCAAAGATTAAAAATCTAGAATAGAAGTTCGACTCTCAAAAATACAATATTAAAAAAAAAAGTCACAAAAATTATAAAATATATATACGAAGTTTGCTTTTAAAATAGGGTCTTTTATGGCAAGGTAATAGTAGGTTATAAAAAATGAAAATTAAAGGAGTATTAGAGGACTTATGGACAGAGGAGCCTGGTGGGCTGCAGTCCATGGGGTCACTACGAGTCGGACATGACTGGGCGACTTCACTTTCACTTTTCACTTTCATGCATTGGAGGAGGAAATGACAACCCACTCCAGTGTTCTTGCCTGGAGAATCCCAGGGATGGGGGAGCCTGGTGGGCTGCCGCCTATGGGGTTTCACAGATCGAACACAACTGAAGCGACTTAGCAGCAGCAGCAGCAGCAGAAGAAGACTTAAAAATAATTTTTTTTTTAATTTTTTAAAGGATAATAGTAAAAATGTATCTAGGAATTTCTCTAGAGCTGTTCCGGACAGTGTGGGGTCAGTTAAGTTTAAGATAGTTCCTTGATCCAGCTTATACTTCTCAAGATCTATAGGCCTCTTCCAATGTAGTCAGTGCTAACTACAGGGTTTTAATCTTTTGAACTTGTCACTTCCAAAGTGGTTTCCTCTGTTTATTTTAGCTTCTTCTGTTCGCTGGTCTCTTCAGTATCTAATTTCCACCCTGACACAAGGGGGTGAAGGTGGTCACTTATTTAGGTTCACTTGTTCAGTCCTGCTGTGGGGAGGGAGGAACACTGCAAACAATTATCACTGGCATGTGTGGGGAGTGCTTGCAGTGTCGCACCCACACTGGGTTTGTCCTTGCTCACGGCGAGTGCACTTTCCCAGTCTACACTTAGACTCTAGGTTGCCTTGCCAGAGAACTGTCTGAGACGGGCCCTGGGTCGCATGCATTTCCCCGGTGTAAGCCACTCACGTTCAGGTTCTCGGGTATTCCACAAAGGTGCAGAATCGGTTGGGCCTGCGATTTGCACCCTTCCCAGGTCTAAGCAGCTCAGGCGACCAGGTGCTTGGTGAGCACAGTCTCCCTCAGGTTTAGAGTGCATCTTATCACCTCTCCCATCCCAGCCACTCAGTTTTCTGGGTGGCTGTGGGTGCGCTCCTCTCAAGTGTGCTGTGTCTCCTCTGGGGAGCTGATCTCTGGCTGTGACACTCTCGGCAGATGTCAGCTGTCCAGAATCCCAAGAAGTCTTGGTTAGCAATGGAGCCTGCTTGCAGTTTAGTAGAGGATGCCTCTCTGGGGCCGAGTTTGCCCCTTTCCAGCTCTGGCTGCCCCCTGCCTGCCTGTCTCCAGCAGGGGATGGGCCGATCCACAGCCTGCTGGCTAGCTCTCCTCTGATATTCACTCAGTCCTTTGTTCTTGAGTGGCCTGGCAGTGCCTTAGGTTAGGGCTATTCATGGGCTAGTTCTCTCTCTCTCTGTTTTTTCCCCTCTCTCTGTCTGGCTCTCCCACAGTTTGGGTTGCTATCTTACATTAGTTCTCTCAGATTGCCCTCAGGGCATTCGGGCCCAGAACTTACCCTAAGCAATGCAGCCTGACCCTCCCTGTTCAGCCTCCCTTGCTGGTGGCAGCTACGAGAGCTGGGAGTTGCTGTTAGGCATGTAATCTGTAGGTTTTATTTATTTATTTTTCCTCTCGGTTGTGTTCACCCCTGAGATTCCAAACCTCCCCATAAACCCACCAGTGAGAGTGTTTCCTGATGTTTGGAAACTTCTCCTCTTTTAAGACTCCCTTCCCAGGACAGATCTCCAAGGCTACCTCTTTTGTCTCTCTCTCTTTTTATATTTATTTTTACTTTATTTTACTTGACAATACTATATTGGTTTTGCCATACATTGATATGAATCCGCCTCAGGTGTACATGAGTTCCCAATCCTGAACCGCTCCCCTCACCTCCCACCCCATATCAATTCTCTGAAGCTTCCCCGTGCACCAGTCCCAAGCATCCTGTATCCTGTATCGAACATAGACTGGCGATTCATTTCTTACATGATAGTATACATGTTTCAGTGCCATTCTCCCAAATCATCCCACCCTGTCCCTCTCCCTCAGAGTCCAAAAGTCCATTCTATTCATCTGTGTCTCTTTTGCTGTCTCGCATACAGGGTTATCATTACCATGTTTCTAAATTCCATATATATGTGTTAGTATATTGTATTGGTGTTTTTCTTTCTTTCTTTTATTTCTTTCTTTCATTTATTTCTGCCCTAATTTTTAAGATTTCTTTCCTTCTACTAACTCTGGGGTTCTCCATGTCTTCCTTTTCTAGTTGCTTTAGGTGTAGAGTTACGTTACTTATTTGATTTTTTTCTTGTTTCTTGAGGTATGCCTGTATTGATATGAACTTTCCTCTTAGCACTGCTTTTATAATGTCCCACAGGTTTGGGTTGTTGTGTTTTCATTTTCATTTGTTTCTATGCATATTTTGATTTCTTTTTTATTTCTTCTGTGGTTTGTTGGTTATTCAGAAGCATATTGTTCATTCTCCATATTTTGGAATTTTTAATAGTTTTTCTCCTGTGATTGAGATCTAATCTTAATGCATTATGGTCAGAAAAGATGCTTGGAATGATTTTGATGTTTTTGAATTTACCAAGGCTAGATTTATGGCCCAGGATGTGATCTATCCTGGAGAAGTTTCCGTGAGCACTTGAGAAAAAGGTGAAATTCATTGTTTTGGGGTGAAAAGTCCTATAGATATCAATTAGGTCTAACTGGTCTATTGTATCATTTAAAGTTTGTGTTTCTTTGTTAACTTTCTGTTTAGGTGATCTGTCCATAGGTGTGAGGGGGGTATTAAAGTCTCCCACTATTATTGTGTTACTATTAATTTACCCTTTCATACTTCTTAGCATCTGTCTTACATATTGCGGTGCTCCTGTGTTGGGTGCATATATATTTATAATTGTTATATCTTCTTCTTGGATTGATCATTTGATCATTACGTAGTGGCCTTCTTTGTCTCTTTTCACAGCCTTTGTTTTAAAGTCTATTTTAACGGATATGAGTATTGCTACTCCTGCTTTCTTTTGGTCTCTATTTGCGTGGAGTATCTTTTTCCAGCCCTTCACTTTCAGTCTGTATGTATCCCTTGTTTTGAGGTGGGTCTCTTGTAGGCAGCATATATAGGGGTTTTGTTTTTGTCAGCCAGTCTTTGCCTTTTGGTTGGGGCATTCAACCCATTTATGTTTAAGGTAATTATTGATAAGTATGATCCCACTGCCATTTACTTTACTGTTTTGGGTTCGAGTTTATACTCCCTTTTTGTGTTTCCTGTCTAGAGAATATCCTTTAGCATTTGTTGGAGAGTTGGTTTGGTGGTGCTGAATTCTCTCAGCTTTTGCTTGTCTGGAAAGCTTTTGATTTCCCCTTCATATTTGAATGAGATCCTTGCTGGGTACAGTATCTGGGCTGTAGGTTATTTTCTTTCATCACTTTAAGTATGTCTTGCCATTCCCTCCTGGCTTGAAGAGTTTCTATTGAAAGACCTGCAGTTATCCTTACGGGAATCCCCTTGTGTGTTATTTGTTGTTTTTCCCTTGCTGCTTTTAATATTTCTTCTTTGTGTTTGGTCTTTGTTAATTTGATTAATATGTGTCTTGGGGTGTTTCACCTTGGATTTATCCTATTTGGAACTCTCTGAGTTTCTTGGACGTGGGTGATTATTTTCTTCCCCATTTTAGGGAAGTTTTCTACTATTATCTCCTCAAGTATTTTTTCATGGTCTTTCTTTTGGTCTTCTTCTTCTGGGACTCCTATAATTTGAATGTTGGAGCATTTCATATTGTCCTGGAGGTCTCTGAGATTGTCCTCATTTCTTTTAGTTCATTTTTCTTTTTTCCTCTCAGATTCATTTATTTCTACCATTCTATCTTCTATTTCACTAATCCTCTCTTCTGCCTCCATTATTCTACTATTTGTTGCCTTCAGAGTGTTTCTGATCTCATTTATTGCATTATTCATTATATATTGACTCTTTTTTTATTTCTTCTAGGTCCTTGTTAAACCTTTCTTGCATCTTCTCAATCCTTGTCTCCAGGCTATTTATCTGTGATTCCATTTTGATTTCAAGATTTTGTATCATTTTCACTATCAATATTCTGAATTATTTCTCAGGCAGATTCCCTATCTCTTCATCTTTTGTTTGGTTTGGTGGGCATTTCTCCTGTTCCTTTATCTGCTGGGTATTCCTCTGTCTCTTCCTCTTGGTTATATTGCTGCATTTGGTGTGGCCTTTCTATATTCTTGGAATTTGTGGAGTTCTCTTTATTATGGAGTTTCCTCACTGTAGGCAGGGTTGTATCAGTGGCTTGTCAAGTTTTCTTGGTTAGGGAGGCTTGTGATGGAGTTCTGGTGGGTGGAGCTGGATTTCTTCTCTCTGGAGTGCAATGGAGTGACCAGTAATGGGTTATGAGATGTCAGTGGTTTGGAGTAACTTTGAGCTGCCTGTATATTGAAGCTCAGGGGTGTGTTCCTGTGTTGCTGGAGAATTTGTGTGATGTGTCTTACTCTGGAACTTGTTGGACCTTGGGTGGTGCTTGGTTTCAGTGTAGGTATGGAGGCATTTGATGAGCTCCTATTGATTAATGTTCCCTGGATTCAGGAGTTCTCTGATGTTCTCAGGATTTGGACTTGAGTCTCTTGCTTCCGGTTTACAGTTTTATTTTTACAGTAGCCTCAAGACTTCTCCATCTATACAGCACTGATGATAAAACATCTAGTTTAAAGATGGAAAGTTTCTCCACACTGAGGGATACCCAGAGAGATTCACTTAGTTACATGGAGAAGAGAAGAGGGAGGGGGTAGTTAGAGGTGACTGGAATGAGATGAGGTGGGATCAAAAGAGGAGAGAACAAGCTAGTCAGTGTTCACTTCCTTATGTGCATTCCTCAGTCTGGACCCCTCAGAGATGTTCACGGAGTTATACAGGGAAGAAGAGAGGGAGGAAGTAGACAGAGGTGGCCAGGAGGATAAAAGAGGGAAATGAAAAGAAGAGAGACAGATCCAACCAGTAACCAGTTCCCTAAATGTTCTCCACCATCTGGAACACACAGAGATTCACAGAGTTGGGTAGAGAAGAGAAGGGAGAGGGAAGAGACAGAGGCCACCTGGTGGAGGAAAAGGAGAGTCCAAAGGAGAAGAGAGTGGTCAAGCCAGTAATCTCGCTCTCATTTAAAATTGGGTACTGAAGATTGGGTTTTTAAATGCACAAAATTGACAACAAATACCAAAGAGCAGAGATTAAAAATCTAGAGTAGAGGTTGGATTTTCAAAAATACAATATTAAAGAAAAGAAGAAGAAGAAAGAGAAGAAAGAGAAAAAAAAACACAAAGCCACAATAATTATTAAAAAACAACAACCACCACAAAAAGAGTATATGCAGCATTTACTTTAAAAATAGGTTCTTTTTTTTGAAAGGTAATAGTATGTTATAAAAATAAAAATTAAGGAGAAATAGAGGACTTAAAATTTTTTAAACGTTTAAGAAAAAAGAAGAGGAGAAAGAAAAGCAAAATCAATCACACAACCATATCAACAACAACAAAAATGGAAAAAGGAAAAGAAAAGAAGAAGAGGAAAAAGAAAAGCAAAATCAATCACGCAAATATATCAACAAAAAAAAGAGGAAAAAAAAAGCAAAATCAATCACACAACAATATCAATGACAACAACAACAACAACAACAACAAAATGATCGTAAAAAGAGTAAAGATATCTCTTGCCCTTTCTCTGGTGTTGTGGGTGGTGTAGGGTCACTTCCAGGGTGGTTCCCTCTGTTAAACTTCCATTTGCTGGTCTCTTCAGTGTCTGACTTCCTCCCTGTCACAGGGCAGGTAGTGGTGGACACTTTTTTTTTTTTTTTTTCAGCTCACTTGTTCAGTCGCGCTGTGGGGAGGAAGGAATGCTGCATACAAGTAACACTGGCATGTGCTTGCAGTGTCTCTGCCCTGTTGGGCCTGCCCCTGCTCGCGGCACACACCGCTCAGGCTCTACGTTGCTTCTCCAGGAACTGTCTAAGGCCGGCCCTAGGCTGCATGCACCTCCCTGGTCTAAGCCGGTCAGGCTTGGCGTTCAGATAGTCCAGAGGCGCAGATTCTATTGGGCCTGCGTTTTGTGCCCTTCCCAAGTCCGAGTAGCTCAGGTGTTTGGCAAGCGCAGTCGCTGCGACTGGTCGCCTTTCCCGTCTCTGTTGCTTAGTTTTCTGGGTGTATCGCTGGCGTCCCTTCTCTGGCAGCTGATGAGTGTCCAGAACCCCCAGAAGACTTAGTTAGCAAAGAAGCTTGTTTGCATTTTGGTATGTAATGTTTCTCTTGGGCTGCAATTGCCCCCTTCCAGCCCTTACGGCTCTGGCTGCCTGTTGCTGCAGGGGAATGGTCTGCAGCCGGCTAGTTCTGTTCCATCCTTTGTTCTGTGCGTGGTCCTGGCAGTGTCTTATGTTTGAGCTTTTCGCATGATAGCTATCCCCCAGCTGATTTGCTAGCTCAAGTTAGTTCGCTCTGGTTACATGCGAGGTGTTCCGGCCTGAATCTTACAAAGCACTGCAGCCTCCCGCGCCTCCCTGCCCAGCCCCCACTTGCTAGTGGCGGATGCAGGTGTCTGCGCTGCTTCTCCACTGGGAGAGTTACTGTTGGGCTCATAATATGTTGGGTTTAATTATTTATTTTTCCTTCCTGATATGTTGCCCTCTGTGCTTCCAAGGCTCGCCACAGACTTGGCAGTGAGACTGTTTCCTCTCTTCTTAATATTTCCTTCCCGGGATGGAGCTCCCTCCCAACTTCCTTTGTCTCCTTTTTCGTCTCTTATATTTTTTCCTACCTGTTTTTGAAGACAATGGTCTGCTTTTCTTGGTGCCTGATGTCCTCTGCCAGCATTCAGAATTTGTTTTGTGGAATTTACTCAGCACTGAAATGTTCTTTTGATGAATTTGTGAGGGAGAAAGTGGTCTCCCCATCCTACTCCTCCTTTTGAAGACAATGGGCTGCATTTCTGGGTGCCTGATGTCCTCTGCCAGCATTCAGAAGTTATTTTGTGGAATTTGCTCAGCGTTCAAATGTTCTTTCAATGAATTTTTTGGGGAGAAAGTGGTCTCCCCATCCTATTCCTCTGTCATCTTCTGAGCCTCTAATTCATAATTTTGTTCTGAATGTTTAGTATTGCATATAAGTAGCCACATTTCATATTTATGTTCACTCTATATTTGCTGCAAGAGAAAGCCATGTAGTAGCCTATACTTCCGTTTGTATGAGCTCTTTTATTCAGCTTCGACTTAACTGGCTCACCAGACTAATCAAACTTTGCTTTCCTGCTTTAGAATTTATTGATGGCAGCTATGGTAGCAGGAAGCCCTGTATGTCTGCTCTTCTGTCTTACTCAAGTTAAATGGAAAACAAGAATACTTTGTGTTTCTTCCCAAAATGGGTTATACAATTTGTATTTGTTATGCAACTAACATATAATTTGATGAGTTACTAGTTAATCACTCAGTCAAGTTGAGTCTTTGTGATCCCACAGACTGCAGCCTATCCAGCTCCTATGTCCATAGAATTCTCCAGACAATAGTACTAGAGTTGGTTGCCATTTCTATCTCCATAATTTGCTTAACTAGTATGTAAACAGAAGAAATACCAATGTGAAACTTATTGATTGCTTTGGGGAAACTCAATAAAATTGAGCATAAAATTGCTGCTGATTTGATTGTGGGAAAAATAACTTTAAAAAGATAGAGAACAAAATCAGAAAAATCTAGGAAAATGTTACCTTCAGAATTCATTGCAGTGTCATTAAATGCTTACCTGACATAAAAAGACAGAAATAGGTGACAGCAAATGCTGCCTTGTAGGTAGGATTTATGCAAGAAATTGAATAGGACTTTGACTGATAATGATGTGTCAATGCAGATTCACCTATAAAATGCACCTCTCTTGTGGGGGATGTTAATGAAGGGGAAAACTATGCTGGCAGGGAGTGTGTGAGAATCTCTGTGCTTTCCACTCAATTTTGCCATGAATCTAATAAAACTCTAAAAGATTTTTATCTTTTAGATAAAAGAAAAAGAAGAAGAAATTGAATAGAGAACACTGATCAGCCAAATTCATGGACCCTTTCCACTGGACCTGGAAGAATCTGGCAATCTTTTCAACACCTTCCACTACAGCACTAAACTGAAATTAATTTACCACATTGAGGTGATGATGCAATGTTAGGCAATATCTCTACACTAATTCTATTTGAAGACTACTTTGCATATAGGGAAGAGAGAAGAAATAAGAAGTCAAAGACAATATTTTTTGTCTTTTTTGAGGACCAGAGGGTGTCAGACACTGCTACATTTTTTGCCTATTTAATCTCATTTAACTCTTACAAGAATACTAGCATCAAAGTGTTAGTCTCATTTTACTAGTGATTTTTTTCTTTTTCTTTTTTTTAAGGCCAGGAGAAGATACATACATAGCAAGGATACATGGATGAGAAGTGTCAGGATCTGGATTCAGCTCAAGTCTTTAAGCCTGGCTTTTCCTCTCCTCCATTTCTTTAGCAACCAAACACTAACTCTTACTATGCAGTAACAATTTAGAGAAAGGTCTATATCTCTCAACTCAATCACTGAATGTGGCATAATGAATTTTAGGTAAGTCCATGAGTTTGCAAAAGAATATAAAAAAGTGTTTGCAAATCAATTCAAAGAAATATTTTTAATAGCAATCAGCTTCAAAATATCTGTATTCTAAATCTTCAAAATTTACAAGAGTACTCTTATAAACAATGAAACTTTAAAATAAAAATATTTTAAATAATGTTTTTGACAAAATTCACCACCCATTTATGATAAAAACTCTCCAGAAAGTAGGCATAGAAGGACATAAGTAGGCATATCTCAACACAATAAAGGTCATATATGACAAATCCATAACAAACATTATCTTCAATGGCAAAAACCTGAAGAAAAAAAAATCAGTAACAAGAGAAGGTTGCCTACTCTCATCAGTATTCAATATAATTCTGGAAGTCTTAGCCACAGCATCAGAAAAGAAAAAGAAATAAAAGGAATTCATATTGGAAAATAAGAAGTAAAACTTACTGTTTGCAGATGACATGATTCTTACATAGAAAATCCTAAAGATGCCACAAAAAAATTACTAGAGCTAATCAATGAATATGGTAAAGATTCAGGATATTAAATTAATACATAGAAATCCTTCAGTATTCTATTCAATAACAATGAAAAAATCAGAAAGAGAAATATCAGGATAACTGAGGCAGAAGAACAGAGAAGTGATCTGAAAGACAGAATGGTAGAAATCACTGCTGTGGAAAAGAATAAAGAAAAACAAAAAGAAAAGAGGACAGTCAAAGAGATATTTCAGACAACACTAAATACACCAAAATTCAAATTATAGGGGTCCCAGAAGAAGAAGAGAAAGGGCCTGAAAAAATATCTAAAGAAATTATAGTCAAAATTTTCCCTAATGTTGGTAAGTAAATAGTCACCCTATTTCAGAAAGCATGTAGAGTTCCTTAAAGGATAAACCCAAGGGGAACCACAAAGATATATAATAACCTAACAGAAATTAAATACAGAAAAATTATAAGCAACAAAGGAAAAGCAAAAAATAGTAAACAAAGGAGTCCCCATAAATTTATCAATTGATTTTTCAGCAGAAACTCTGTAGGCCAGAAGAGAATGGTATGATATATTCAAAATGATAGAAAGGAAAAACTAGAGACCTGGACTTGATCCTTGGATTGAGAAGATCCCTGAAGAAGGGAATGGCTACCCACTCCAGTATTCTTGCCTAGAGAACTCCATGGACAGAGGAGTCTGGTGGGCTATTGTCCATGGGGTTGCAAAGAATCAGACATGACTGAGCAATTAACACTTTCATACTTTCACAACCAAGAATACTCTACACTGCAAGGCTCTCATTTAGATTTCATGAAGAAATCAAAAGCTTTACAAGCAAGAGAAAGCTCAGAAAATTCATCACTACCAAACAAGCTTCAGAAAAAATGCTACAGAAAGTTATCTAGGCAGGGAAAAAAGAAAGACTACAAAAGTAAACAAGAAAATCACAAATGGGAATCTCACTGGTAAAGGCAAACATACAATGAGAAGATAGCAAATACGATATCAAATCCAGCAACTGTGAGGAGAGGAGAGTACAATGCAAGAAATGGGAATTGCATTTGAAATTGAGATCAACAACTTAAAACAACTTTATGTGTGTGTGTGAGTGTGTGTGTATGCTTTATCAAAACCATGGGGAATGCAAGCCAAAAAACCACAATCGATAAACACAAAAGAAAAAAAGAAAAAGTGATCGAAACACATCACTAAAGATGGTCACCAAACCACAAGAGAAGAGAAAAAATGATGAAGAGAAGAAAAAAAACCTACAAAAATAAACCCAAAACAATTAAGAATATGTTAATAAGAATGTACACATTGATAATTATCTTAAAAATAAATTGATTAAATGCTCCAACCAAAAGACATGAACAAGCTGAGTGGATAGAAAAACAAGACCCATACATATGCCATCTACAAGAGACCTACTTAAACTTAGGGACACATACAGACTGAAAGTCAGGGGATGGAAAAAGATATTCTATGCAAGTTAAACTCAAGAGAAACCTGGAGTAGTAGCAATTACTCATATCAGAAAAAAATAGACTTTAAAATAAACACAAGAGACAAGAAAAGAAACTACATAATGATCATGAGATCAATCCAAGAAGATACAGCAATTGTAAATATATATGCATGCAACATACAAGCACCTCAATACATCAGGCAAATGCTAAAAGCCATAAGAGGAGAAATTAACAATAACACAATAATAGCAGGAGATTTTAACACCCAACTTATACCAATGGGCAGATCATCTAGACAGAAAACTAACAAGGAAACACAAACCTTAAATGATGCATTAGACCATATAGAATTATTAATAATTTATATCTATAGGACAATCCATTCAAAAGCAGCAGAATACATTTTCTTCTTAAATGTACATGGAACATTCTCTAGGATAGATCACAATTTTAGGTCACAAATCAAGCCTAGGTAAATTTAAGAAAATTGAAATGATATCAAGCATCTTTTCCCACCACAACACTATGAGATTAAAAATCAATTACAGGAGACAAAAGCTAAAAAATACAAATACATTTTGACTAAACTATATGTTACTTAACAACCAATGGATCACAAAAGAAATCAAAGAGGAAGTTAAAAATACCTAGAAACAAATGACAATGAAAATATGATGACCCAAAACTTATGGGATGTAGCAAAAGCAGTTCTAAGAGGGAAGCTTATAGCAATACAATCTTCCCTCAAGAAACAAGAAAAATCTCAAATAAAACCCCCAAATTATACCTAAAGTAATTAGAGAAAGAAGAACAAATAAAACCCAAAGTTAGTAGAAGGAAAGGCGGTGGAGGCAGGTGCCGCACTTGAGCACGGCCGAGAGCTACTGACGTTGCCAGGAGAAGCCATCTCACCCCCGAGGCCAGGAGCAGCAGCTGAGACGAGCCACCCACGCCCGAGGCCAGGGCCGGCGGCCTGGAGGAGCAACCCGAGGAGTGGTGGCTGGGCAGGCACAGGAGGGCCTAAAGGAGCTATCCTACGTTGAAGGTCAGGAACAGTGGCGGTAAGGAGATACCCCTCGTCGAAGGTAAGGTGCAGTGGCTCTGCTGGAACAGTCATGAAGAGATACCCCACGCCCAAGGTAAGAGAAACCCAAGTAAAATGGTAGGTGTTGCAAGAGGGAATCAGAGGGCAGACACACTGAAACCATACTCACAGAAAACTAGTCAATCTAATCACACTAGGACCACACCCTTGTCTAACTCAATGAAACCAAGCCATGCCTGCAGGGCAACCCAAGATGGGACAGTATGAAAAGGCAAAATGATAGGATAGCAAAAGAGAAACTTCCCAGGTCATTAGGTGCCCAATATGCTACTGGAGATCAGTGGCGAAATAACTCCAGACAGAATGAAGGGATAGAGCCAAAGCAAAAACAATACCCAGTTATGGATGTGACTGGTGATAGAAGCAAGATCCAATGCTGTAAAGAGCAGTATTGCATAGGAACCTGGAATGTCAGGTCCATGAATCAAGGCAAATTGGAAGTGGTCAAACAAGAGATGGCAAGGGTGAACGTCGACATTCTAGGAATCAGCGAACTAAAATGGACTGGAATGGGTGAATTTAACTCAGATGACNTGTTGCTTCCTGACCTGCATACAGGTTTCTCAAGAGGTAGGTCAGATCTGTGATAGTTAAATGCAAACACCTACCTTATTGTGGTTAAACAGATCTGGTAAGCTGAGCTTCTGATTAGCTATGCCGGGCCCTAAGATGGCTATGGGAAATGGCTTTGTACGTGGGTTCAGCCATCTTGCTTCTTCTCAAAAATGATTTTAGGATCCACTGAGTCAAGCATTTAGAAACATTCCCTTTTCAACTTCTGCCTTCCTTGGCTTTGGATCTTGACACACTCTCTACTGAGCCTTATTTGATTCATGACCTACTTTGTTTCAACACTGCCTGTAGGAACCTCACCCAAAGAGTAGGTAGAAACCAGCAGATCACCAGACAGGTTCCACAGCCCCCACCCTAGTTGTCAGGAGTAGGGCATCAGAAATGCATGACACCAGGGGCTGGGCAGGTCAGAGAATTCAGCAAAGACAAAGCAAGTCTGCCCCCAGTTGGAAGTGGTTTGAGAGATCTTTGAGCCCACCACCCATTCATCAGTTGTTTCTGCCTGCAACCCTGAATTACCTTAGGGCAGTGGACCCCATCCTTTTTGGCACCAGGGACTGGTTCCATGGAAGACAGTTTTGCCATGGACTGGAGTTGGGGGTGGGGGGATAGTTTCAGGATAATTTAAGAGCACTGCACTTACCCCACCCTGGTTGTCAGGAGTAGGGCATCAGAAATGCATGACACCAGGGGCTGGGCAGGTCAGAGAATTCAGCAAAGACAAAGCAAGTCTGCCCCCAGTTGGAAGTGGTTTGAGAGATCTTTGAGCCCACCACCCATTCATCAGTTGTTTCTGCCTGCAACCCTGAATTACCTTAGGGCAGTGGACCCCATCCTTTTTGGCACCAGGGACTGGTTCCATGGAAGACAGTTTTGCCATGGACTGGAGTTGGGGGTGGGGGGATAGTTTCAGGATAATTTAAGAGCACTGCACTTTATTTCTATTATTATTACATCAGCTCCTCAGATCATCAGGCATTAGATCCTGGAGGTTGGGGACCTCTGCCCTAAAGGAACAACCACCCTCTTGTTCAGGTCACATGGGTGGAAGCTAACCAACCCTTGTGTGCCTGAGGTGGTCTTGTGGGCCAAGTCTGGACACTCAGCCAACCTGGATGTAGTGATTATGTAGAAATGGACACTCAACCATGGCAATAAAACTCTACTCCAAAACAGATATTATTGAAAGGGTGGTTTCTCTCCATGGGAATTGCTCTATGTAGGCTATTTTAAATCTCAGTCCAGCCATGCCTGAAATAGGCTTTTCAGCCTAAGGAGCCAATAAGTTTCTTTTTTTGTCTAAACTCATTTGAAATTAGTTTTTCCATTTCCTGCCCAAAAAAGCCTGGGCTAATACAAATCCTCTCATAACCTCCTTACTAATTGTTGATACAGTTGATTTGATGGGGAACTCAACACTCTTGCTTACACCGAATTAAACACCTCTTTATAAGTTTACCCTTTGTTTAGTCCTGTGGAACTTCAGTGGCATAGGCATTCATCCAAATAGTTTGTCTACATCAGTGGTCCTCAAATTTGGCAGCACATCAGAATAAACTGGGAGACTTAAAAATTGGAGATTACTGGGCCTCAATGTAGGTCTACAGAATCAGAATTTCTGGGTCTGTGGCCAAGGAGAGTGTCTTTTTTCAAAGCTATGTGGGTAGTTTTAATCTAGTGCCAGATTTAAATGCCACTGATCCGCATAATGCCAAGTAATTGTTCTATTAAAAGCAATAAATTGGTCATCTGGAAAACAGTTGGATACATGTGTCTTGTTTGTTTGCATTATATTTTTTAAGATCTGGTCCTTAAGTTCAAGAAGCAAACACACAACCTTCCTAAAGAAACAGCAGTAGCTCTGGTGGAAAAAAAAAATTGAGTGGAAGAAAATTGAGAAGTGGATTTACCATGAAACTAATAAAGCTTAAATTTCAGGACTCCATACTTGAACTTGTAAGTGCTTCTGTGACCATCTGGGCTTTTGAAATTTAAGGAGTACAATATTTTAATTGCAAATGGTTGAGACCACTGTCTCTTTCCACTTTGACTTCTAATCAGTCATATTTCCCCTTGTGCTGGGTGGCATGGGAGGAGCCTGTGGTATTTTTGGACCCTGACTAAGGAAGCTGATGAGGTTACATATAGTTTGGTTAAGCATAATATTTATGTGGTCCACAGCCTCTTGCATGTATGGTTTAGTTACTGCTAGCTGTCCCAGTGCAAGAACAAATTTTAGGAATGGTCCCACCACCTTCTATACCAACATACTCCACCTTGAAAAATGAAAGTTCAGGACCTGACATGACCTTCATAATATGACACAATATCAGAGATAAAAGAGAAGCTGGTTAGTGAATGCTGTCAATTCAAGTACTACTTGAGATTCATTCCTGCAACAAACCTATGAAGTTGACATCTTACAGCTCATGTATGAAAGACACCTGACTGAGTTTTCTTAAAATTCACAACAATCCTAAAAACATATATACCAATACCAATACCAATAATAGGTGGTGAAGCCAAGAGAAAGCTTCCCATTCTGTAAATCATTAAAAAAAAAAAAACACATTATTTGAGGACTTCCCTAGCAGTCCAATGGTTAAGATTCCAAGCTTTCAATACAGAGGCCATAGGTTCAACCCCTGGTCATGGAACTAAGATCCTATATGCCTCATGGAGTGGCTAAAAAGTAAAAATTCATTTGATCCACCACGCTAGAGGGAAACTGATTCCTCCTGTTTTCTCAGTAGAAAGTGTAGCAAAATCATTGTTCTAAGAAGAGGTCATCAAACATGCAAGCAGTACTTTTATTTGTTATATCAGATAGCTAATTATTGACTATGCCAAAGCCTTTGACTGTGTGGATCACAACAAACTGTGGAAAATTATGAAAGAGATGGGAATACCAGACCATCTGACCTGCCTCTTGAGAAACCTGTATGTAGGTCAGGAAGCAACAGTTAGAACTGGACATGGAACAATAGACTGGTTCCAAATAGGAAAAGGAGTTTGTCAAGGCTGTATATTGTCACCCTGCTTATTTAACTTCTATGCAGAGTACATCATGAGAAACGCTGGGCTGGATGAAGCGCAAGCTGGAATCAAGATTGCTGGGAGAAATATCAATAACCTCAGATATGCAGATGACACCACCCTTATGGCAGAAAGTGAGAAGAACTAAAGAGGCTCTTGATAAAAGTGAAAGAGAGTGAAAAAGTTGACTTAAAGCTCAACATTAGGAAAACTAAGATCATGGCATCTGGTCCCATCACTTCATGGCAAATAGATGGAGAAACAGTGGAAACAGTGGCTGACTTTATTTTTCTGGGTTCCAAAATCACTGCAGATGGTGATTGGAGCCATGAAATTAAAAGATGCTTACTCCTTGGAGAGCTTCCCTAGTGGCTCAGAGGGTAAAGCGTCTGCCTTCAATGCAAGTAGACCTGGGTTCGATCCCTGGGTCAGGAAGATCCTCTGGAGAAGGAAATGGCAACCCACTCTGGTACCTCTGCCCGGAAAATCCCATCGACGGAGGAGCCCAGTAGGCTACAGTCCATGGGGCTGCAAAAAGTCGGACACGACTGAGTGATTTCACTTTCACTTTCACTTACTCCTTGGGAGGAAAGTTATGACCAACCTAGATAGCATATTAAAAAGCAGAAATATTACTTTGCTAACAAAGGTCCATCTAGTCAAGGCTATGGTTTTTCCAGTAGTCATATATTGATGTGAGAGTTGGACTATAAAAAAAGCTGAGCGCTGAAGAATTGATGCTTTTGAACTGTGGTGTTGGAGAAGACTCTTGAGAGTCCCTTGGACTGCAAGGAGATCCAACCAGTCCATCCTAAAGGAGATTAGTCCTGAGTGTGCATTGGAAGGACTGATGCTGAAGTTGAAAGTCCAATACTTTGGCCATTTGTTGTGAAGAGCTGACTCATTGGAAAAGACTGGGAAAGATTGAGGGCAGGAGGAGAGGGGGACGACAGAGGATGAGATGGTTGGATGGCATCACTGACTCAATGGACATGAGTTTGGGTAGGCTCCGATAGGTGGTGATGGACAGGGAGGCCTGGTGTGCTGCGATTCATGGGGTCGCAGAGTCGAACATGACTGAGCGACTGAACTGAATTATCAAAAAATGTTATTTTCTACATTTTGAGATCTCTCCAGAATTTGCCAGCTTTAAATGTGTTGCTGTTATTGTGTTTGTTTATAATTCTAAATGAATATTTAATTTCCTATCTAATAATTTGAATTTTTTTAAATAAAAACGCGCCTCCAAAACTGTATGAGCTTCAGAGGTTGGATGGCATCACTGACTCAATGGACATGAGTTTGGGTAGGCTCCGATAGGTGGTGATGGACAGGGAGGCCTGGTGTGCTGCGATTCATGGGGTCGCAGAGTCGAACATGACTGAGCGACTGAACTGAATTATCAAAAAATGTTATTTTCTACATTTTGAGATCTCTCCAGAATTTTCCAGCTTTAAATGTGTTGCTGTTATTGTGTTTGTTTATAATTCTAAATGAATATTTAATTTCCTATCTAATAATTTGAATTTTTTTAAATAAAAAAGGGCCTCCAAAACTGTATGAGCTTCAGTCTCATAGATCTGCCTGTCATTTGAAGTGAGCATCTTGCCCCTGCATGCTGGTGGTGGATGTGATAAAACCTAATAAACTTGTCCTTTAAGCTTCCTTGGTCTCCTGAAAACCAAATCTGCTTATTATTAAGTCAGCGAATGTACTGTTGATGGATTTAGTGACTGTGTAGGAATCTGTGTGGCCAGACGGATAAATAATACATCATTTAAAGGTTTTTGATCTCTAACAGTGTTTTGGAAGAAGCCGTTCTTTAAAAGAAATTAGGAAGAAGGGTACATCATGGACAGGGAGAGAAATATATAAACAATCAATTATGATTAACCATACTAGAGGAAGGGTGATTTATCTTTTATTTCCTCTATAGGAAATACTACAAAATCATTGTCATGGGAAGTGGTGATTAAGCAGATCTTGTCTAACAGAGCCAGTCTGGCTTGGCTCAATATAACCTCAGAATCCATTTCTTCTTTTGCAGCAAGGGCATTGCTGCAAATAGAATGGTACGTGGTTTCACATAGATGATGCAAAAAGCTTATGGAGGCTATTACAAACACACTCGGGCTCTGTGAATGCTGAATCTCACTCACAGCTTCGTGGCTTATAGGTAAGGGATTTACCCCTATAGCTTAGGGAGAAATCCATACTTATAATGACAGATATGCTCTTTTGTCCTATGCATCCTATTTCCTGCACCACTTCAAACAATCTCAGTATTTACAAAACAGCATTCAAAAACTGCTCATTTAAATTCTCTGCTCCGTGTCTTTGGTCATATCTTAGATTCATGGGATATTAATTGGTTTACTAAGAATAAATTGGAGCCATGAAAGTTTGGTAAACACTGGTTTATACAACAGTGAGCTGATGCAGTAGGTCTTCTTGGAGTTTGAATCTCTCAGTGCAAGGTATACAAGAATGTAGTTTGCAATGCTGCTTAACTTATTTGATCACACAAACCTTTTTTGTAATGAGGAAAATGGGCTATAACACTGAAAAATGCTGCTTTGGACTAAAATAAAGGGAGTTAATGGGATGTAAATGCTTTATAGAATATAAAAATTAAATGAATTATATGATACTATGATAATATATGATATATATGATATTATTATGACCACTATGTTCAAAGGAATCAATTGATTATCTTATTTCTTTCTACTGGGACCATTCAAACTATCTGTTTATGAGAAAAAGATGAACTAAGACAGATGTATTTACTTGCATAATTTTCCTCTGTGATAGTTCTATTTAAAAAAGAGGTTGAGAAACAACTATACAAGCTTCTAGTTATGAAGCTTCTATCTGCTGCCTCAGTACTTTCACTACTTTTTTGAGATTTTTCCACTACATTTTTTAATATTAAAGAACAGTGACTGTCAATGCAGTCTCTATCAAAATCCCATTGGCATTTTTGAAGAAATTAGATAATTCATTCTAAACTTCATATGGAATCTAAAATCACCCTGGATAACCAAATGATTTTGAAAAATAAGAACAAAGTTGGAAGTCCCATGGGTCTTAATTTCAGAAAATATTACAAGGCTATAGTAATAAAAGCTTAGTGGTAGTAGACAGACAAGTAACCAATGGAATAGAATAAAGAACCCAGAAATAAGTCAACTCATATACAGCCAAATTATCTTTGACAAAGATACCAAGGTCACCCAGTGGGGAAAGAACAGTCTTTTCAACAAATGGTGTTAGGAAAATTGGATATGCACATACAAAAAAATGAAGTTAGACTCTCATCTTACACCATATACAAAATTAAATCAAAATGGATTAAACCCCTAAATATAAGACCTGTAAAACTCCTAGGAGAAGAAGGGGGAAAGTTTCATGAGTTTGAATGTGATAATAATTTTTTGGATATGATACCCAAAGTACAGGCAACAAAAGCATAATAGGCAAATGTGTGTGTGTGTGCAAGGTTGCTTCAGTCATGTCTGACTCTGTGTGACCCTATGGACTATATAGCCTACCAGGCTCCTCTGTCCAAGGGATTCTCCAACCAAGAATATTGGAGTGGGTTGCCATGCCCTCTTTCAGGGAATCTTCCTGACTCAGGGATAAAACCTGTTTCTCTTAAGTTTTCTGCATTGGCAGGTGGGTTCTTTACCACTAGAGCCACCTGGGAAGTCCCAGTAGGCAAACGAGACTACATCAAACCTAAAAATTTTTGTACATTAAAATGACACAACCATAAAGTGAAAAGGCAACATGTAATGAGAGTAAATATTTGCAAATCATATATTTGAAAATGAATTAATATCCTGAGTATATAAAGATCTTCTACAACAACAATCTTGAGAGAGAAAAACAGAGCTGGAGGAATCATACTCCCTGACTTCAGACTATACTACAAAGCTACAGTCATCAAAACAGTATGATTCCGTTCCATTCCGTTCAGTAGCTCAGTCGTGTCCGACTCTTTGCGACCCCATGAATCGCAGCACGCCAGGCTTTCCTGTCCATCACCAACTCCCTCAGTTCACTCAGACTCACGTCCATTGAGTCAGTGAGGCCATCCAGCCATCTCATCCTCGGTCGTCCCCTTCTCCTCCTGCCCCCAATCCCTCCCAGCATCAGGGTCTTTTCCAATGAATCAACTCTTCGCATGAGGTGGACAAAGTACTGGAGCTTCAGTTTTAGCATCATTCCTTCCAAAGAAATCCCAGGGTTGATCTCCTTCAGAATGGACTGGTTGGATCTCCTTGCAGTCCAAGGGACTCTCAAGAGTCTTCTCCAACACCACAGTTCAAACTCAAAAACAGACAGCTAGATAAGTGGAACAAAATAGAGAGCCCAGAAATAAACCCATGCACTCACCATGAATTAATCTATGAAAGGAAGCAAGGACATGTAATGGAGAAAAAACAGTCTTTTCCATAAGTGTGCTGGAAAAAAAAACTGGACACTGTATGTAAAAGAATCAACTTAGAGCATTCTTTAACACCACATATGAAAATAAAGTCAAAATGGATTAAAGACCTAAATGAAAGATTGGAAGCCATAAAATTCCTAGAAGAAAACAGGTAGAACACTCTTCGACATAAATCATAGCAATATTCTTCAAAGCAAATAAAAACAAAAATAAACAAATGGGACTTAATTAAAATCTTTTGCATAGCAAAGGAAACCACTGATGAAACAAAAAGGTAATCTAGTGAACAGGAGAAAATATTTACCAATGATATGATCAACAAGTGCTTAATATCCAAAATATATAAATAGCTCATACAACTCAACATCAAAAAAAGCAAACAACCTGATTAAAAGATGGGCAAAATACCTGAACAGACATTTCTCCAAAGAGGACATACAGATGCCAATGGGCACATAAAAGATGCTCAACATTATTAACCATCAGGGAAATACAAATCAAAAGCACAAAGGGAAATCACCTCATATCTGTCAGAATGGCTATCATCAAAAAGAACACAAATGAAGATGTGAAGAAAAGAGACCCTTATACACTGGGAATGTAAATATAAGTGTTGGTGGAAATGTAAATTAGTACAGTCATGTGGAAAAACAGTATAAGAATTTCTCCAAAAGATAAAATCAGAAGTACGATACTCCTGAGTAGGTATCTGAGAACAAAAACACTAATTCAAAAAGATACATGTACCCTAATGTCCATAGCAGCATTATATACAACTGCCAAGATATGGAAGCAATCTAAGTGTCCATCAACAAATGAATGGATAAAGAAGATATGGTGTATATAGACAAAATGCACTACTACTCAGCCACAAAACAATGAAATTTTGCCATTTGCAGCAACATGGATGGACTTGGAGGATATTATTCTGAGTGAAATTAGTCAGAAACAGAAAGAAAAATACTATATGATACCACTTATATGTGGAATCTAAAAAATACAACAAACAAATGAATACTAAAAAAGGAACAGTCTTACAGATATAAAGAACAAGCTAGTGGTTATCAGTGTAAATATAATAGTGAGGAGAGCAACATAGGGGGTAGAGGATTAAGATGCACAAATTATATATATAAAATAAGCTATAAGGACATATTTTACAATATGAGGAATACAGCCAATGTCTTATAATAACTATAAATGGAGTATATCTTTAAAAATTGTGAATCACTATATTGTACACCTGTAACTTATATAATATTGCACATCAATTATACATTAAAAAAAAAAGTAAAATGGTTGTTACCAAGGGCAAGGGGGAGGGGGGGAAGGGGTTGTTTAATGGGTATAAGGTTTTAGTTTTGCAAGATGAAAAACTTCTGGAGTTCTGTTTCAAAGCAATATGAATATATTGAAAGCTACTGAACTATACACTTGAAAATGGTTAAGATGATAATTTTTATGTGCTTTTTTTTTTTT
>SJXQ01004689.1:80562-97211 GCA_006408695.1 Aepyceros melampus
TCATGGACTCAATGGACGTGAGTCTGAGTGAACTGAGGGAGTTGGTGATGGACAGGAAAGCCTGGCGTGCTGCGATTCATGGGGTCGCAAAGAGTCGGACATGACTGCGCGACTGAACTGAACTGAACTGGAGCCAGAATATTTACGAGATTATGAATAGAAAACAAGAGAGCTAAAGAGTGAGAATTTTGCAATGGGTCTGAAATGTTTTTATTTGAAATTCCCTTTGATTTCAAATTTTGCTATTAGTGATTAAACACATCAAGGAATTGCTTGACTCACACATCTGGGAAACTTTTCACTACAAAGATCTTTGCAAAGTATTCAAGAGAAGCTCAGAGGCTAGGCCTTCTCCTCACCCACCTTGAGTCCATGAGTACCTATAGCGTCTTCTTTTTCATTTGAAGGGATGGTTATTTTATGTATAGACTTATACCATCTTTTGGGGCTTCTCAGGTGGTGCTAGGGATAAAGAAGCCACCTGACAATTCAGGAGACATAAGAGACAGGGGTTCAGTCCTTGAGTTGGGAAGATCCCCTGGAGGAGGGCATGGCAACCCACTCCAGTGTTGTTTTTTTTTACACTCCAGTGTTCTTGCCTGGAGAATCCCATGGACAGAGGAGCCTGGCTGGCTACAGTCCATAGAGTCGCAAAGAATTGGACACGACTGAAGCAACTTAGCACATACCATCTTTGGCCTTTACACTCTCTAGAGCTTAAGACAGTCCTGGTATAAGGTTAGAAACTCAAATAACTTTAGTATTTCACAACATTCAGGTAGTCTTTAGAGTTTTGGGATTCATTGCTGTGATAGTGTTACCAAAACCACAAGTTCATGTGCCTGACACATGGTGAGCTCAAACAAAACTAAAACACTGGAGTTTGGAACAGAGAAAGGTTTATTATGGGGCCATGCAAGCAGATGGGTGGCTCATGCCCTAAGAAGCACAAAGTTACTGAAAACTTTTAGCAAAGATCTTTTAAAAGCAAAAGGTGAGGGAGGAACGTGGCTAACTGTTGCAAACTTCCTGGTGGTCAGATCCTTTGCTCTTAAAGTCAGGTATGGTCAGGTAATGATGTTCCTGTAAATCTCTACCAAATGAATGTTATTCTCTGTCCTGACAAGAAAGGGCAAGGTTCCAAAGTACAACTTTCACCCTCCAAGGTCCCAGTCCCAGCTAAAAGGAGGCAGAGCTCAGCTGCCAGTTCACTCAGGGCTAGGTACCCAGACTCTGCCCGGCTGTCACTTCTGAGGGAGCCAGGTGCCCAACCCAACTGGCCCTCAGGCTCCTCACATCACCCAAAGGGGAGAGAACAGGTCCCACAGACCGTGACCCAGGCAGACTGCTACTACTGTTAGGTCACTGTGACAGGAACAGGGGAGAGGTTCACCACTGCCTCAAGGCCTGGGCGGAGGCTAGGAGAAGGCCTCAGTGAGGGCTCTGGAGCTCTGCAGGACACGGTTCCCAGCCTGTTCTCTGGGCCCGCACCAAGCTCTGCTGGTCTAAGGCGGGGTGAGCTGGAGGGCTTCCAGGAGAAGCCAGGATTCGCCTCTTTCCTGACTCTTCATCTCACAACCACTACTCCACTGTGGTCTGATCCCCCTCACTAACTAGAATTCCTTACCAGGTGGTCGCTTGTGGGCGGGGCCTGCTGCTGCAGTGTCCAGTGGCTGAGCAGGACCCAGTGCCTGGTAACAGGGATGAGTAATGACCAGAGCAATGGGCTAAGGCTTGGGCTCACTGTGCTCTGCTATAATAGGAGGCCAGAGCAAACCTGACTGAAAAATGGAGTATGACTGCAGCATCATTGACTCCTATTTGTGGCATCCAAGAAGCTGATTTTCTTATTAAAAATAACCCACCCTCCCTTTTTAACCTTTTTTGCAGTGAAGATGGTGGAAATTCAGACTGAGCATGGGTACCAAAAGCAACTGGTCATTCTTTCAAAATAAGAAGATGGTCCTGCTTGGGGGAAACTGGCAAGGAGAAGCTCCTGCAATACTACAAAAATATTGGTTTGGGCTTCAAGACACTGAAGAAGGCCATGGAGGGCACCTAGATTGACAAGAAGTGCCCTTTACTGTAATATCTCAGAGGGGAGATCCTATCTGGTGTGGTGACCAAGATGAAGATGCAGAGGACCCCGTCATCAGCCAAGACTACCTCCGAACATCTGAAAGTACAAGCGCACCTTTCCCCTCACTTCAGTGGAGAAGGCAATGGCACCCCACTCCAGCACTCCTGCCTGGAGCATCCCATGGATGGAGGACCCTGCTAGGCTGCAGGCCATAGCGTCGCTAAGGGTCAGACACGACTGAGCGACTTCTCTTTCACTTTTCACTTTCATGCATTGGAGAAGGCAATGGCAACCCACTCCAGTGTTCTTGCCTGGAGAACCCCAGGGACGGGGGAGCCTGGTGGGCTGCCGTCTCTGGGGTCGCACAGAGTCGGACACGACTGAAGCGACTTAGCAGCAGCAGCAGCAGCAGCAGCAGCAGCAATGGTGTCCAGAACTACTATCCCAAGCAAGGCAGAGCGCTTCAACCTGCTCAAGGTTACCAAGGCTGCTGGCACCAAGAAGTTCCGGAAGTTCTGATACTATACCCCTGTCCACTGTCCCAAACAAAATATAGTTATTTTCCCAGTCAACAAATAAACAAAACCATACACTTTTCTGGGCCCTTGTGGCAGCCTCCTCAGTCCGGATTGTGCTTCCGGTGCGAAGGTCACGGACAAGATGGCTCTGCCCGTGCAGGTCCATCTCGGGTCATCAAGCTCAGCCATTGCTCTGAAGTGTGTTTCTCAGCGGGTGGCCTACAGCACCGAGCGCTACCATTACCTGAAAACCCAGGCAGAAGAGGAGAGGAGTATAGCAGCTGAGGAGAAAAGGAAGCAGGATGAGCAGAGGCTCATTGAGAGAGAACTGGCAGAAGAAGCCCAAGAGGACAGTGTGTTAAAGTGAGCCTGCCTGTCTCCAAAGCAGTAAGATGAATAAAACTGGCTGTGTTCTGTAAAAATAAATAAATAAGTAAAATAAAAATACTGTACCTTACTTTTGTTCTTCAAAGAAGATCCGTAGCTCAAAGAGAAAGCTTTAAAGCATTGCTACCTAAGTATTTTTTTTTATATCATCTAATCAAAGGGCAGACTTCTAAGTGGAAAAACTTTTTTCTCTATCCACCATACAGAGTTGATGGAAACGGTCCCAACCTTTTGGAGAAAAGTACATTTCCTGCACGTCCGGTTTACCTTGCCTTTGCCATAGTGATAATAGGGTAAGAAACTGCTTTTTAGAAGTGAGCCTGCAGCAGGTTGGCTTGGAAGGCGCAATCTCCTTTTGGTGCTCAGATCTTTTCAAAGAGGTACAGGTTTTGGAGACAGAGCCTCTCCTCACCAGGGAAAATCTATGAGGCTAAAATTGCCGCTGCTAAGTCACCTCAGTCGTGTCCGACTCTGTGCAACCCCATAGACGGCAGCCCACCAGTCTCCAACATCCCTGGGATTCTCTAGGCAAGAACACTGGAGTGGGTTGCCATTTCCTTCTCCAATGCATGAAAGTGAAAGTGAAGTTGCTCAGCCTTGTCTGACTCTTAGCGACCCCATGGGCTGCAGCCCACCAGGCTCCTCCATTCATGGGGTTTTCCAGGCAAGAGTGCTGGAGTGGGGTGCCATTGCCTTCTCCTAAGGCTAAAATTGCCCCCACTTTAATCTCTGGGAGCCATTCAAGATTATAGATGCCAATAATCCTTCAGGACATATTTATAGCAGATAAGAACATTTTCCCTAACCCCACTGCTATTATTATAACAAACAAAATCAACAATAAGCCCTTCATATTGCCTGTTAAGTTCTGGGGCTCCACCTCACCTGCACGGGTTCACTGGCAGGTGAAGGAGAAAGGAGGGAGCCACGACACAACACACCTGTGTGACACCTTACTCTTTTGGAACCCTTCTCCCTTCAAACCCCTCCCAGGTAGGGCTAGAGCTCCTCAACATCCGTGTGTGTGTGTATGTAAGTGCTTCAGCTGTGTCTGGCTCTTTGCGACCCTATGGACTATAGCCTGCCAGGCTCCTCTGTCTGTGGGTTTCTCCAAGCAAGAATACTGAAGTGGGTTGCCATGCCTCCTCCAGGGGATCTTCTCTATACAGAGATCAAACCCACATCTCCTGCACTGGCAGGAGGGTTCTTTACCACTAGCGCCACCTGGGAATCCCACTCTCCTCATGAGTTCCTCTCTTTTCCAAGATGGTACTCACCCTCCTGCTTCCTTAGAACCATAAAAGCACAGCAGCTCCGGGAAACATTTGCACACACATGTGAGGGCTGGAAAATACATTTGTTGTTAACAGGTGTATGTTACTCCACATTATCCAATTAACCTATTGTTTCCTATGGCTAGTCTCATGGTGCCGTATGAATGAATGGTGGACCACAGTTAAAACAAATAATGGGAAATGAAATACCTTCTCTAATGCTAGGTGCAATATTTTATGCTCCCAATTTATAAGCATCCCCTTCCCCATTTTTCTTTTCTTTTTTTGATTAACTGACCATTGCTTGGACAAAATCAAATTGCATAAGAAAACTTCTACTATTCTTGTTAAGATGTTTTCCTTTCTTTCTTTTTTAATTAAAAGCAAAAGAACAAACTTATTTTGGTAACTCAATCGCCTCTCTTCCACTTTTAAACATCACCTTTTATGGGGTTAACGGTTCAGTCATGTTAGGATTCTGGTTCTCTTCCTTCTCCTCTTCCTTTCACTCTGAATGGCACATGGATTCAAGGAGAGCAGAGGCAAGAGGTGGGAAAGAGCGAGAGGGTCCTTCCTGGCCCCTGCTCAGCTGTCATCTTACCTTGGCTCTTGGTGCCCCTCATGCTGTGCTGCTGTGATTTCTGCTCTTGAAGTCCACCTGCCTCCTCCCGCTCCGAACCAGGATCTCCCTCTGAACTGACTTCTGCACCCCACCCAGGGCTCAGGATGTTCCACATGCAATCCTGGAGCTCTTTGGAGCATCAAGCAACTGGTGGTGGCATGAGGTGTATCTGAGCCTCTCGGCACTGATCTGTCCCAGCACCATTTTACTCCCTTCTTTGGGTTTGGAATCTTCGCAGGATACACTCTGAAAATTGCACACAAACCTTCAGCTAAAATAAGCTACTATTACCTCCCGACTCCAGACTTTACTTCAAGAGTGGTTCAACAAGCAAAGCTTTTGTAGGACTTCTCTGGTTGTCCCGTGGTTAAGAATATGGCTTCCCAGTGCAGGGGACCTGGATTTGCTCCGGTTAGGGAACTAGATCCCACATGCTATAAGTAAATGATCCTGCTGTAACTAAGACCCAGTGAAGCCAAATAACTAAATAAATATGAAAAAAAAAGAAAGCTTTTGCAAATGTGTTTGAATGCTCTTTTTCTGCTCTCTCCATTTCCAAGATTGTCCCCACATCTTAACTTGGGTTTCCCCAGAAACAGACCTTGAGATAAGAGGTGATCCCAGGGACACAGCAGTAGGGGAGTAGGAATAAGAAGCAGGGAAGGAAAGACAGCTGCTGAAGGGTACACTGTCCATCCAGCCATCACTCTGGCTGGGGCTAAATTCTGATGGGGAGACTCTGAGAGCAGAGAGAAGACACATGCCTCAGAATCAACTCACTCAAGGGGAGAGGGAGCTGGGATACATGAATTCCCATTAGTCAGTGGTTGAGGGCTGATCTCCAGGTCAGGGAAGGGGTCAGGGGAGGGGGCTGAGTGTGTGTATTAATTCCTTAGTGCTTCAGGCAGCAAAGGAGACTCGGCCACAGGAGAAAGTTGTCAGGAAAATAAATAATACAGGTATTGGCAGTTCCTCTGACAAGAAATCTGCTTTTACGTTATTTTATATTTTATGATAAAGTTTCCAACTGGTGTACAGCAACCCATTGGAAGGCCAGAAAGGATATTGAGCCCTCAGCCTTTTTGCAGCTATGGAGGGCCTGGGACAGCTGCAACCTAAGGGCCAGTCACCAACAGTGAGCAGCTTTGGGGGGGCTACAGAGCTTCTGTGGCCAAGAGAATAATGGCCCCTAAAGATGTACACATCCTAATCCCGAGGTTAGGGTCCTTAAGAGGGAGACAAGAGGATCAGAGTCAGGGTAAATAGGGATGTCAACTCAGGGTGATGTGGCCCGAGCCATAGAATGCCAGCAGCCTCTAGAAGCTAGAAAAGGCAAAGGGAATGAGCTTCCCCCTAAAAGCTTCAGAAGGAATACAGCTTTTGATTTTAGCTAAACTTACCAGATGGCCCTGGGTAAGCAATTTGGACCTTTGCGTTCTGTATTAGCACACTGATCATAAAATGGAAGTAGAAAAATGAAGGCATTGCAAAGTAATGCTTCAAAAATTGGCAAATTTAAGAGCATAAAAGCCATTTTTCAAGTTTCTTATATAAAAAATGTCAAGATACCAGAGTTTGTGAGCTTCTTACATGTTTCCAAACTTGTTTAGACTTGATTCTGTTTAGCTCTGGTATGCAGACACTTGATTGGCCTTAGTGACTGTCTGCTGACAAAAAACCCAATGGTAGTACCAATCAACCTGCCACCTGGTATAAGCTCTGGGGCATTAAACACTTCACAGGTTTCTATAAGTGATAACAAATACACAGGATTACCAACAACTGGAACCTCTGGCTTTCCTCTTTTGGTGGCACTTCTAATAATTACACTTAAAAAAAACTGAAAAATTTAATGAGCAATTTCTAATAGTCCCTGGGAGGCATGACAGACCATCAGAACATAAAGTAGTGGCAAGTACTGAAACATCAAAAGTCCAGTGAAACAGGAACACCTGTGAGGAAATGGGATAAATTAATTACATGAAGTATAAAATTGACCTACTTATTCTTTTTTTTAAAACTGACATCTCAGTGAAACAAAATTAAAACAAGCAATAGGTAGAGGAATGATTTTAACACCTACAATGATCTTCTTGAAGAGAAAAAATAAATTCTTAAAAAAATTTTTTATTCCTTCATAAACATGAATGTTAACAGAATAAAAGTACTTTCCTGGGTGATAAAAATGTGTTCTTTAATAAAAAAAACACCAATTGTTTAAAGGCTTTATGCTTAATAGGATGTGAAGTCATCAGCTAATAGTATTTTGTAAAATATTTTTTGAGGATGATGGCCTACAAAATTTCTGAGACTCGCCTTGGAGAATTAATCCAAAATATGGAAAAGGCTATATGATGAAAAATTTAATTGCCATATGATATGTAGTAGCCAAATATTTTACCCAAATATCCACTGATGGAAGAATGCTTAAGGAAATTCAGTTCAGTTCAGTTCAGTCACTCAGTCGTGTCCGACTCTTTGCGACCCCGTGAATCGCAGCACGCCAGGCCTCCCTGTCCATCACCAACTCCCAGAGTTTACCCAAACTCATGTCCATCTAGTCAATGATGCCATCCAGCCATCTCATCCTCTGTCATCCCCTTCTCCTCCTGCCCCCAATCCCTCCCAGCATCAGGGTCTTTTCCAATGAGTCAACTCTTCGCATGAGGTGGCCAAAGTATTGGAGTTTCAGCTTCAGCATCACTCCTTCCAATGAACACCTAGGACTGATCTCCTTAAGGAAATTATGATAGGGTAATTAGACAAACAGTTAATCAGCCATTAAAAATCATTGATTTATTAAAAATATTTTTTGAGTGTATACTCTACGCTAGGTACTACTCTTGGTGTTAAGGATATGAAAGGGAAGAAAACACAAAAAATCACCATTCTCCATAGGCTTACATAAAGAAAAAGAAAGATACACAGTAAATAAGTCTGTTAATTAAATATATGACGTGAATATGTAGAGCTGGCTTCGTGGGCTTGTGACAGGACCCTGCTCTTATCAGGGCCTCCCTCTTATTTTAATGCTCTGCTGGAAGCCTTCTTAAAATTCTTGTTAATTTTTAAGCAAGGGCTGCACATTTTCAATCTGCACTGTGTGCATGCTAATGTGTTATGTCTGATTCTTTGTAACCCTATCGACTATAGCCTGCCAGGCTTCTCTGTCCATGGGGATTCTCCAGGCAAGAATACTGGAGTAGGTTGCCATGCCCTCCTCCAGGGGATCTTCCCAACCCAGGGATAGAACCCATATCTCTTATGTCTTCTGCATTTGCAGGTGGGTTCTTTACCACTAGTGCCACCTGAGAAGCTTGCACCCCACCAATTAAGGTAAGAGGGATATCAGGAGGGGAGGGGATTGCAATTTTTTAGATCAGAAGAGGTCAGAGTAAGCATCTCTGATGTGATATTTAAGCAAAGAGATGAAAGATGTCATGGTTATAAAAATTATCAATATTCTGGGAAATGCCTATTATATATTTGTTAGGTTACTGATTGCTATTGAGTAAAATAAGTTTGAGGTTTTGGGATTCAGGACAAAAGCCTTGAAAAATGCTTTTTCCTTCTCTCCCCACACCAATCCTGTTGGCCTTATCTTCACATACAGAATCCAACAAGTCTCACCCAATCCAAGCACTGTTTTCTCTCTAGCCTCTTTAACCAGAGCCCCTTTCCCAGGTTTCCTGCTTCTAAATTTGCTCCCTCTGAGCTATTCTTCACACAGCAGTAACTGTGATTCTTTTCAGACCTAAATCGATTATGTACTTCTCTGCTCAAAACCCTTCAACAGATTCTCATTTTACTCTAACAAGTCCAGATCATCCCTGCCCTGACCTCCTCTGTGGCCTCCTATCCTGTCCTTTCCCCTGGCTCACTCCGTTCTGCCATTGGCTTCCTGGCTGTTCCTGGAATGCGTGGACTATGTTCCCACCGCAGGACATTTGCACATGCTATTCACTGCTTAGGGTATTCTTCCTTTGAAGAGCCACATGGTTCTGTCCTTCACTTCCTTAAGGTCTTTGCTCACATATTACTTTATTAGATGTGCCTTCCTGGGCACCTTATTTAAAAACACAAACCATCCATTCCACAGGCCAATATACCCTGTCTTCCTATCTTGCTACATTTTTCTTTGTAGGACTTTAGACTTACTGTCATATTATTGCTGTTGTTCAGTCACTCAGTCGTGTCCGACTCTTTGCAACCCCATGTACTGCAGCACACTAGGATTCCTTGTCCTTCACTATCTCCTGGAGTTTGCTCAGACTCATGTCCATTGAGTTGGTGATGCTATCCAACCATCTCATCCTCTGTCTCCCCTTTCTCCTCTTGCTCTCAGTATTTCCCACCATAGGTGGCCAAAGGATTGGAGCTTCCACTTCAGCATCAGTCCTTCCAATGAATATTTAGGCTTGATTTCCTTTAGGATTGACTGGTTTGATCTCCTTGCTGTCCAAGGGACTCTCAGCCTCACACGGTTCAAAAGCAGCAGGTCCTCAGCGCTCAGCCTTCTTTATGGTCCAGCTCTCACATCTATACTTGACTACTGGAAAAACCTGGAATTTCTGTACATGACTTTTCTGGAATTTACAGTCATGTAGGAAAAACTGGGAAATTTTCCAGTAGTCATTTTACTATTAAATACTTTCATTTATTTTTTTATATCACACATACATGTGACTACAAGCTCCATGAAGACAAGCATTTTGTTTTGTTCACTGTTTGTTTTACATCACCAGCCTCAAAAACACTGTCTGACACATAGCTGCTGCTGCTGCTGCTAAGTCGCTTCAGTCGTGTCCGACTCTGTGCGACCCCATAGACAGCAGCCCACCAAGCTCCCCCGTCCCTGGGATTCTCCAGGCAAGAACACTGGAGTGGGTTGCCATTTCCTTCTCCAATGCATGAAAGTGAAAAGTGAAAGTCAAGTCGCTCAGTCGTATTCGACTCTTAGCGACCCCATGGACTGCAGCCTACGAGGCTCCTCCATCCATAGGATTTTCCAGGCAAGAGTACTGGAGTGGGGTGCCATTGCCTTCTCCGTGACACATAGCAGACACTATAAATAGTAATTTGAATGAATAAATCAAATTGAAGTGAAACAAGTTATGTGCATTATTACCCCAAATATGTAAAAACATTTGCTTATAAGAATAAATTTAGTGATAGTAATAGTTATGCCAAAGTTTTGGAATATAACTCTCTTTTCTGAAGTTTCTTTAAAATAATTGCACTATTTCTATACATATTTAAAAATCAGCACCATTTACCTATTATAAGTATTAAGACACCCTAAAAATCACTGCAGATGGTGACTGCAGCCATGAAATTAAAAGACCCTTACTCCTTGGAAGAAAAGTTATGACCAACCTAGACAGTATATTCAAAAGCAGAGACATTACTTTACCAACTAAGGTCCGTCTAGTCAAGGCTATGGTTTTTCCTGTGGTCATGTATGGATGTGAGAGTTGGACTGTGAAGAAGGCTGAGCGCAAAAGAATTGATGCTTTTGAACCATGGTGTTGGAGAAGACTCTTGAGAGTCCCTTGGACTGCAAGGGGATCCAACCAGTCCATTCTGAAGGAGATCAACCTTGGGATTTCTCTGGAAAGAATGATGCTAAAGCTGAAGCTCCAGTACTTTGGCCACCTCATGCAAAGAGTTGACTCATTGGAAAAGACCCTGATGCTGGGAAGGATTGGGGGCAGGAGGAGAAGGGGACGACCGAGGATGAGATGGCTGGATGGCGTCACTGACTCCATGGGCGTGGGTCTGGGTGAACTCCAGGAGTTGGTGATGGACAGGGAGGCCTGGCATGCTGCGATTCATGGGGTTGCAAAGAGTCGGACACGACTGAGTGACTGAACTGAACAGAACTGAATGCAATAAATCAGATATTTTCTGATTTATTTTCAGATATTTTCCTAGAACTTTTTTTTCAAGTTTGCTTAATGGATTTTACTCGAAACAAATTCACAGTGAGCTGATATGCCTTATCCTAGGGAATTTTGGTGGCTTGTGATCGCAAATCCCCATAAACTAATCACATTAAAAGATAAACTTTTAATTCCAGAATAGTTTTAGATTTACAGAAAAATTGCAAAGATAACACAGAGAATTCTCATCTACTGCACACTGTTCCACCTATTATTAACATCTTTCATTAATATGCCACATTTATCTTATTAACCAACATTGATACATGATTACTCACTCAAGTCCATGCCTTATTCATATGTTCTCACTCTTTACCTAATGTCTCTTGTTTGGTTCCAGTCCTCCTCCAGGGTATCATACCACATTAGTCATCCTGTCTACCTATACTCCTTTTGGCTGTGACTATTTCTTAGACTTTCCCTCTTTTTGATGATCTTGGCAGTTCTGAGTGGTATTTGTTAGGTATTTTGTAGAACGTCCTCCTATTGGGATTTGCTTTGTGTTTTATTCCATGATTAGATGGATTATAGATTTTTGAGAGGAATATCACAGAAAGTGCCATTGTCAACACATCATATCAAGGGTGCATGAGTTGCTAGCTAAGTTGCTTCAGTTGTGTCTGACTCTGAGACTCCATGGACTGTAGACCACAGGCTCCTCTCTGTATGCCACATCTTCTTATCCATTCATCTGTTAATGAACATTTAGGCTGCGCCCATATCTTGACAATTGTGAAAAATGGTGTTATGAACATCGAAATGCTTGTATCTTTTAAAATGAATGGTTTGGGGTTTTTTTGGATATATACTCAGAAGTGGAATTGTTCGATCATATAATAGTTCTATTGCATGAATACTCTTAAAAGTTTTATCTTTGCAATATAGTGCAAAGAGTTCTAGCTTCTAAAGTTATGTTAATTGTTATGCTTTCTCTTGATGAAGACAATTCCAATTGCTGTCCACCCCACACTCCCATGGGTACTCCTGCCAGGCCCTGATGTGGTATGTCCAGTTGTCTACAAAATTAAGTCCAGCCTTGCTACTGTGGTTTTGAGCTTTCTTGGACAGCAAGTAACTGCTGAAGCAGGCTATTTACAATGCCTTCAGCATGTACGCTTTCCCTGCTGCTGCCTTGAAAGTATTTTTCTCTGCCTCTTCCTTAAATCCCCAATTCACTGATCATGAGTCTGCAGAATTTTCCCTCATCCCACAGCAGAAATAACTTCTCCTCGTTCTCAACAGACTTGTCCCTGGATCACAGACCTGCTTCATTCTGTCTCCTGGTTTTGCACATCAGTGTAATATCCTCTATTAAACTCCCGGTTTCTGGAAGCCAGGTTATCTTATCACACAGCCATAATGCCTCCAGAATAGTACTTCAATAAATGTCAGATTGAATCAACCCAGTTTGTATTTGAAATGTCAACTGTTTGATTGACTCATTTCCTACTTGCTTCTGAGTGGCGTTATCTATCTATACATTGATTCTTCCAATATTACCAATGAAATTTCACTTTGTCCTCCTATTTTATGCAGAGCTTTATTTATTTCAGCTGACAGATCAATAATGCATGGTGAGATTCACAGTTCAGGCCTCCTCCTGGTCCTTCCGATGGAGATCCTACCTGTATCTCTACCTTTGAAATAATGGAAGAGTTGGACCACTCTACCTCTTTTGGCTGGGTCACCTTGGACTGGTGACACAAACCCTCTGGGCCTCTGTCACAGGGCATTTGAGAAAATGATTGAGGTTAGGAATAGAAACTCCTGACCATAAACAGTATTAACAGGGGCTGGGAACTCTGTGTATGTTATGTGTACTTCATGCTCACTCTTCGCAACAGACTTAGGACCATTTTACAGTTCAGAAAACAGGCACAGAGAAGCTAACTAGCAATCCAATGCTATAAAGAAGGTGAAGAACAGATCTCGAATTCAGACCCAGAGCAGTAAAACCCCACTCTTTGTTCCCCACTAAGTCCTTGGTGAAATAGCTGCCCCCCAAACTTAAATATAGGCTCTATTTATATGGAAGGAATATATACAGGAGATTACCTGAAACCACTGTTGCCTCGCATTTCCTCAGGTCCTCAAAAAGAAAATGACTCAGCAAATACTAAGTGTCTAATATATTCAAGGCATGAGCGGGATCCTTGCAAAGTCGATTCAAATCCTAATATAAATGAGTTCCTTGTTTCTGACATAAGACCTCTTTCAACATATCTTTCACTGCAGTGGAAACTCCTGCTTGAAGGACCAGACTGCGAGTAACACTGTGAGCACCGGGCTCTACAGCCTGTAAGAGAGGATGCCTGTGGTCTGTGCCACGCAGACTCATACTCTTCATGAACAGTCTCTGATTCCACGGATCGAAACCCTATGTCACACCTTGGGAGTCCTAAAAGTGAATGACTGGTATTAGGATATAAAATAATTGGAAATGCTGGTTTAAAAAAAAAAAAAAAATTCAAGGCATGAGCGGGATCCTTGCAAAGTCGATTCAAATCCTAATATAAATGAGTTCCTTGTTTCTGACATAAGACCTCTTTCAACATATCTTTCACTGCAGTGGAAACTCCTGCTTGAAGGACCAGACTGCGAGTAACACTGTGAGCACCGGGCTCTACAGCCTGTAAGAGAGGATGCCTGTGGTCTGTGCCACGCAGACTCATACTCTTCATGAACAGTCTCTGATTCCACGGATCGAAACCCTATGTCACACCTTGGGAGTCCTAAAAGTGAATGACTGGTATTAGGATAAAAATAATTGGAAATGCTGGTTTAAAAAAAAAAAAAAACTAGTCAAACACAGTAAATTCCAGTCTTAACCCAAATTCTAATTGGAAATGCTGGTTTAAAAAAAAAAAAAAACTAGTCAAACACAGTAAATTCCAGTCTTAACCCAAATTCTGGCAGTTGATTATGACTCCATCAACAGACTATATTATTGACAAAATCCAAGCCTGGTCTTCTCAAAGAGTGCCATGGTAGCTAAGTAACCATGAGCTATGGGAGACCATAACTATTAGCTAATTACTTTGACTGGTAATGCTGCCGACTTTCCTTGCACAGTTAATACTTGGGAAATGTTTCTGCTTTTGGTTTCATTTTAACCAAACCAGTGGCTATTGTGTAAATCCTCAACCAGGGGTGATTATGCCCCGATGGGACATTTTTGGTTGTCACCGCCGGAAAGGGTTGCTACTAACATCAAGTGCATGGAGGCCAGAGATGCTGCAAAACATCTGACGATGCACACACCAGCACCCCCAGCAAAGAATTCTCCAGCTCAAAATATTAACAGCTGAGGCTGAGAAACCCTGGTGGAGCCACATGCTCCATTCCTCAGTTCTTTCATTCAGTGGTGAGAATGCATACTAGAGTGACATTTTGAAATCTTAAATGTTTTGTCCAAATGCACACCACATGTAAATATGTAGATCTTCGGAACGCTTTCAGTCCCCTTTGGCATGGAGGTTGCCAGTGTCTTAGGAACTGGGTGGGTGGGATGGACAAGGACATAAATGCACACAAGCCCCTCATGTTTCTGAATTTCTCTTCTGCCCATGCCCTGTTTAAAATTTTATTTCTTGGGCTTCCCTGGTGGCTCAGTGGTAAATAATCTGCCTGCCAGTGCAGGAGACACGGGTTTGATCCCTGATCCGGAAAAATCCCACAGGCCACAGAACAATGAAGCCTGTGTACCACAACTCTTGAGCCTGTGCTCTAGAACCCCATGTGCAGCAACTACTGAGCCACATATTGCAGCTACTAAAGCCTGCTGACCTAGAGCCCCTGCTCCACAACAAGTAAAGCCTGCTCACTGCAACTAGACACTAGTCCCCACTCTCTGAAACTAGAGAAAAGCCCTCTCAGCAACAAAGACCCAGCATAGTCAAAATTATAAATACATAAAGTTAAAAAAAATTTCCCCCCTATATCAGCATTATCTATCTTCTCAGCTTAGGGCTGCTCTGGACTTAACATATTCAGAAGAACCAGTTTAAAATTGTGCTTTACATGCAATTTCAGAGGCTTTTCACAATCAAACAAACAGCTAAAGGAGGGAAAGAGAGGTGAGGACAGGAAGAGGACATAAACTTAACTCTGTCCACAATAGGTTGGTTTGTGAAACTTTGTACTATTCCAAGGCCAGACTAGGGTCTTCTGATGTTCATTACCTTGCCCTCTGCTGTCACAGCCTCCATCACAAAATGATACACTTTTTTTTAAAGTATAATTTTTTTTTAATTTAAAGTAAATTTGAAACAAGGAAATGGAAAGCTCACGGGTTTTAATGAGCCTCACCTAAGGTCTCTCAAAATCACCTAAATCTCTCATGTGATTTACCATGTCAATCACATTCACTATTCACATAGAGTAAAAGGTCTATTTATTTTCAAATGTCATAGAAACCTGACAGTTATTTATGACAATTCCATCTTTGTTCTGTACATTGGTGGTTTGTTGGTATCTTCCTTTCCTTCAGCTTCTCTCTTCCTTCAGCTTGATTCTCATTCATTCATCCTTTCCACAAATATCCCCTGGGGTATCTTGCTTTCTGCTGCAGAGAATCCAGAGAGAAAGTGGGAACGTTCTCATCTCCTGGGAACCCAGAGAGCTCTCTCCTTTCCCTTCCCTGCTGGGGCTGGGGAGGTTTTCTCTTCATAGAGTGAGGACCAACCTGGAGAAACAGAGGAACAGAACTTTCTTATTAGGAATATCTAAACATCACCCCCAGATGCCCATCCTCCATTCCTACCCTGCCGAGTGTTCCTTCAAGAAGTGCTGCTTCTTGCTAACCGCTCACATGGGCTTCGCTTGGTTTTAATTAATAACATCAAGAAGATCCCTCTCCTGTTACTTATAGAGTTTTCAGCTCTCTGCATGTGTGTGTTAAAAGTTTAAGTCGACCACGGTGGGAAGTGATGCCAGGGGTAGATTTAAGCTGGACCTTGAAATTCTGTGAACCTCTGTGCCAATAACATTTCCCCTCTCTGGTCTGTAAACATATGCACAGCCACCAAGTAGCGACTTCCATCCCTAAGGGTCAAGGTCAGGAAATTAGCGAGTCGGTGTCTTCATGCCTCCTTCAGGAAGCGATATTTCAGGGGAGGAAAACGTACTTTTCAGCTCCCAAATTTTCCTCTAGGTGGTTAATAGGAAAATGCCATCTCTCGGCTTCCACCCTGAGAAGAACGCTGCAGGGCCGCCTAGGCTTTGCTAGTAAAAGCGGAAAGTGTAAATGGTTTGGTGATGACTAGCTTTCGCTCTTGGACGGAGAAACGAGATCACAGTTTTCACGAAGGACAAGAATCTCAGCTGCCGCCACCGCGGAGTTTGCCGCTTCCTCTCTCAGCTCGGGTCCCGTATTACATCACCGGTGAGCTGCCAGGGTGGGTGGGGGGAGCGGAGGCTCCGCCAGGGTCGTAGCTCCTGACTCCGGAGGATAAATACGGAACAGCAAGGATGTAGGGGGAGGGGCGAGAGGGAGAGGAGAAGGAAAAAGGAGGACCAGGTTTCCCACTATCCCTCCGAATGTGAGGAGGGTGTTGCACTGGCTTCTGGTCCTTAAGCAGCCGCACCCCAAATTTCATTCCCACATCGCTCCCGCTCGAACTCCCCACCCGCCCTCAACTCTCAATTCCGACATCCAAATTGGTCAGGGAAGTCGCCTTGAGAGGTCCAAGGGGGACTGGGCAGAGAGGCTCCCGGGGACTGGGAGGGACCGCGACGCCCGCGCCTCCTCGGGGGGTGTGGTGCGGGGGAGGCGGCCGCCGCTGCGCCCCCGCCCGGCACAGCCAGCGGTGCCTCCCCCGCCAGGCG
>SJXQ01004689.1:105585-119111 GCA_006408695.1 Aepyceros melampus
TTGCAGCCCCCGACCCCAATCCCCAGCCCAGCAACCCCTACACTGGCGATCCTGAAGGACAGGCGCGAGCCCGAGTGAAGCAGAAGGCACAACAACGCTGTCACCAACCCACTGGTAGAGCGCACGAGAACCCGCTGGCGCGGTATCCTGTCAACCTAGCCACTCAGTAAAGAGACTTAAAGGCTTGTTTGTTTGTTTTGCCTTTGTATGGAAACTGGCCTTCCTTCAGCCCTTACTCTCGGATTTTGTGACGCCCGGATTTCAGAGTCTGAAGGTCTCTGATCGAGTGGCGTCGTTACCATTCTTAGATGTCCACGGGCCCCTCCCAAAGTTCTGCATTCGCATCTATTCCTAAAAATAACAGAGAAGCCAAAAACCCGCTCCAGCCTCCCGCCGTCTTTCCCATTTCCCCCGCGGCTTTCGCAATCCCCACCACCACCGCGTTGTTCGCGCGGATCAGCTGAACATGGACACCAAGGGATGAAGACTTGGAAGTACCTCTGGTGTGTTCGGTTTCCTTTTGGAAATTTCTCTCGGTTCCTCGCACCGGCGTCGCCCACATCCTACGCGAGGTTCACTACCCGGCTAGGCGCCTACGAGGACTTCAGGAAGCCCGGCCCACGACACGTTCCAAATAGAGCGCTGATCCGCGGGAGGCAGGAAGATTTGGATTCCTTCAGCAAACATGCATCAGCTGCCTGCCACGTGTCCTCCAGTCCGAATTAGAGGCGGCTTAATGATGTTAAGCGTCTCTGGTTCTTCTCCGCCTGGGAAGACAGAGTTATAAACTCTAACTGGGAGTAAGAAAAAAAGATTGTTTAAAATAAGCAAAAAATTTAAAGTGTGATTATATTACTGGAAGCGTTTTAAAAGGGAACTGAAATGGAGTAGATTTCTAAATTATTTTCAATCCAGATAAGATAGACCAGTGCCTCCCAGAGGCATTACAAGTAACTTTTGTTGAAATTTATTTACAGAACAGGGCAAAGCATCTGCCTGCAATGCGGGAGGCCTGGGTTCGATCCCTGGGTGAGGAAGATCCCCTGGAGAAGGAAATAGCAACCCACTCCAATATTCTTGCCTGGAGAATCCCATGGACAGAGGAGCCTGGTGGGCTACAGTCTACGGGGTCACAGAGACCGCCACGTCTGAGCGACTTCACTTCACTTTTGTTGAAATTTATTTACAGAACAGGGCGAACAGTGAGAGGTAAAGTATTTGGTCAGTTCCCAGATCCCATCCCTTTGGGGGTCTGATTGGAGGTTAGACACTTGTTTGGCTTCTGATTGAACAGGAGTGACAGCACCACATTGTCTGGGGTTTAAATCCTAGTGTTGTTGCTTGCTAGCTGTGTGACCTAGAGCAAGTTAAGTAAACTCGCTGGTCCTCTTTTTTTCTCATTTTAACTGGATACAATCTCATGGTTTTAAACAGTAAGTAAATTTGTCTTTGTGAAGAGATGAAGATGCCAGTACTTATGAAATGCTCAATGCATATATGCTATTACTCTTAGATAGTATTATATTACTATTACATCATTATAAAATGAAAATGTGCCAGTATCATTAAGTTCTATTGTCACTGCACAATTTCCCCTGTTCTCCCAAGATAGTTTATTCGAGACGGGGAACCCAAGCCTCTGGACCAAGGAGTTGTTCGGCTTTCTGAGCACTTGTTCTCCCAACTCCAGGACACCAGGCATGTTCTGAGAAGTCTTCTGGAAAGTGTGGTCTGATTCCTGGCAGGTAGACTGCGACAGGTGATGGAGAAATGGCTTAGCCACTACCTGTGGTGGTGGCGAGAGGATGATGGCATCAGAAAAGCCTGGTGCAGGACTTCTGCGGTGGTCCAGGGGCTGAGGATCTGTGCTTCCACTGCATGGGATTCAGGCTTGGTCTCTGGCCATGTGAGTAAGACCCTGCATGCTGTGCAGTGTAAAAGATAAGCCTCATCTCCCTACTTTGGTACTTTTGGACAGAGGAGCCTGGCGGGCTATGATTCATGGGGTCACAAGAGTCAGACATGACTCAGCAACTAAATCACCCTTAAAAGGACTTGGTCCAAGTGTTGATTTTATGCATCCTTTCTCCTATCAACCTGCACTTGTGTAATGCCTGAGCTGGCAAAGTCCAATCTCTATTTCTCCTTGTCTTTTTTTTTTTTTAAAACACAAATTAATTATAAAACCTTGGGAGCAAACTAAGTGACATATTCTTAAGTCAATACTAAGTAAGGATGTGTGTGCTGTGTCTGGCACATAGAAGGCTCATCACTTTCATATTTTCTTCCTAATATCCTTTTCTTCCTCACAATCCTCTGTATCCAGTTGTGCCCTAGTATACAACTATCCCCCCCCCCACCCCGCATATTCTGGAACAGTGAAATGGGGATTCAGGTCACTTTCCCCAGCACAAACGTATCCTTCAAATCAGAAACAGTCATTCTGTGCTGTCTACTATGAGCCCACCTTGACTAATGTCAATTAGAACTTTCAAAATCAGAAATATCTCATCATATTTCTTCAGTATTTTGTCATTATCTCTTCCTCTCCCTTTTTCAATCTTAAAGCAATTCTCTTCTCTTCCAGGACTTTTCAATTTCTTCTCTTTTTTCTGTCTCTGAGAACTTTGATTTTCAGGGTGCTTTCCTGTTTTTTTGAGCTCAGAAATCTTTGATTTCCCCTCCCAGAGTGACTTGCCAATCCCTCCAGAGTTCACAGTGCCCCCAGAATCTAGCTCCCACCCCCCTGGTCATCCTGCTCAATGAAAACACACTGTTTGCTCTTCTGATACTGCAGCTTTCTCACCAATCAGAGGAGAAGAGTGCACTGCACACCTCCCCTACTTGGAAACATGACCTTGTTCTGAGGGACATGTGATGATCCTTCCTATTACAAGGAGGACTCTTATGATCTCATTACACAGGGCAGCAACCCAGGCTTTGTGAGAACCTCCTCAGCCTGCTGTGGAGATAGAAAACAGATCTGAGATGCCCCAGGAATTCCCTTTCCATGTGGGCCTTCTTACCTCTGCTGCAGGTTCACACTGTTTCTGTTTTTCTCCCCTATCAGTTCAGTTCAGTCGCTCAGTCGTGTCTGACTCTTGCAACCCCATTGACTGCAGCACGCCAGGCCTCCCTGTTCATCGCCAACTCCCAGAGTTTACTCAAACTCATGTCCATTGAGTCTGTGATGCCATCCAGCCATCTCATCCTCTGTCGTCCCCTTCTCCACCTGCCTTCACTCTTTCTCAGCATCAAGGTCTTTTCAAACGAGTCAGTTCTTCACCTCAGGTGGCCAAAGTATTGCTGGAGCTTCACTTCAGCATCAGTCCTTCCAATGAATATTCAGGACTGATTTCCTTTAGGAGGGAGAGTTCTCCCCTATCAAGTAGCTTTAAAATCGAGTAGGACTTTGCTTTCTCAATTGTTTTCTGACAAGTAAGAACTGCTCCTTTTTGTTGAGCAGTGTGTCCACTACTGTTCTGAGAAAACCGTGGCCCTCTTTCAGACCCCCACAGAGTGGTACCTGCTGTTGTCTCTACTGCATCTGCTGGTTCCTTTGATCCCAGACCTTCACAGTGGCAGTGGTGGGGGTTCAGTCGCTAAGTTGTGTCCAACTCTTCTGACAACACAGACTGTAGCTTGCTGGGCTCCTCTGTCCATGGAATTCTCCCGGCAAGAATAATGGAATGGGTTACCATGTCCTTCTCCAGGGGATCTTCCCGACCCAGGGATCAAACCCCATTCTCTTACACTGCAGGAAGATTCTTTACCGACTGAGCTACCAAGCCTTTCTATTAATAATGTATGAAGCCCTGTGAAGATATTCTCTCCTGTATGGTCCTGCTGGTTTTTTCCCATTTACCTCACAAGGCTGGGGAAAGATGACTGGTTTGCTAGGGTCTTGGGCTCCTCCTCCGGAGTCCTTTCTCTCCCCTTCCCCTCTGAATGGTAGCAGACGTGGGAATCATTCAGGAGGGACGTGCATACTTGCTATGTGAAGCAGGGCATGTGTAGTCTGCCCAACTCTCTCCAGCCTGCAAGGAGTTTCTCCTAGTTAGGGAGCAGGAATGACAGGTCCAGATGATTGGGGGGACCTGGACACCAAGACACCTGGACACCTGGGTTCCCATTTTCCTTCAAATAAAAATTCAATTTTTGGACTGTGGGCATCGAGGAGAAGAAGACGATGCTCAAGCTCATGCTGGATTTTTGAGCCAGGGACACCTGGAAGAGAGGCAATAGGGAAATCTCAATCCCCCACCCCCAACAGTGACATCTACCTTACTCTCAGAGATGGGGTGGGGGATGGCTCCAAGGAAAGCTCCTTGGTTGGTGGCAAGATTCAGTCCCCCTGTCACTCCTTCAGTAGTTGGAATGAAGTGTCTTCGGAAAGAGGACAGTGGGAAACATCTGGAGGGACTTACAGCCCCCCAAATTTCCTCTTTCTAGGTCAGATCCCGCCCCTAGTTCGCCAGGATGATGTCAGAACGCCCTGCCCACTGGCGGTAGTAGCTCCTTAAGCTGTTGTCCATCTACTGGGTATTTTCACCTTCACCCTTTTCCTTCCTTTAGCAATCACTCCTTCCAACCCTAGTTCTCTGCAGAAACCTACCTCTACTGAGCCTGCCCCAAATTACTGTTGAAATAGCAATATGCCAACCCCATCTCACCCCAGGGTTTCATACCTCTTCTCTCCTGAGAAGTCTTCTGAGCTTCTTCAGAGCTGAGCTGCAAACTTACAGTCAATCTCCTGACAAGCTGCATCTATTTATTTAACTTTTGGTTATTTCCTAGGACTTCGGCTCTGCCAGGATGAGGACTCTGGTTTGTTTTCATCACAAGGTTAGCCCTAGCTTTTGAAACTGCATATAGTAGAAGCTCAGTAAGTATGTAATAAATGAAAAGCTCTGGAGTGGCTCTGGGAACTCAGCCAGAGGACAAGTCAACCATTCAGTGCGTAGAGTAAAATAATCAAAACTGCCCCAGGGAAAGGCTTCAAAGGCCAGCCTTGCAAGTGTCTCAGGGCCTGGGGGTGACCAGTGGGTAAAGGAACCCGCACATTTAGTGAAAATTTTTTCAGAAGAGGGAAGGAATGATTGAGAGACTGGGACATGGAGTGTACCCAGCCTCCATACAGAGGAAGCAGCAGGAAAGATGATGCGGCTTAAGCCAGGAGGCTGGTACTTGTCAGCCATGGCGTCCCGCACCTCTTGGCCTGGCCAGCGCGGCCCAAAGCAGGATAGCACATTCCCCTTTTCCTCAGGCCTTTGCGTCCCCAGGGCGCAGGCCAGGGCTTGGTAGCTTTGGGCACCGTAATCATGAGAAAAGCTGGGATTACGTGGAGAGAATTCGGCCTCCTGGGGAAGCTCCCAAAAGCCCGCTGGCCTTGGACGCTGAAGGATGCAAGGGTGAATGGACCAGTCCTTTAGGGCATAGGAGATTGAGTGCCCAACCCCCACGCCAGACTTGAGGTTGCAAAAACCAAGAGAGGCAGCTAAGAGTGCACTCTACATTCCCTGAGGTCGGATCCTCACTGTTCCAGCCCAGAGAGGCCACGAAGAGAGCTTGCGTAGCACCCACCTCACCTGCTATGGCCCTGGAAATAATTACCCTATTAGATTTGTGTCCTGAATTGCCCCCCATCCTTTAATCGGGCAGAATGTCTTTAAGGGGCTCCGGTAGAAGAATCTCATCTCTGATGGTGCAGATTCAAAGCCCAGAGAGGATGGGACCTGCTTAGCATAGGGTTGGGGGGGTGAGGGTGGGGGTGAGAGGAGCTCAGACCAAGAGACCAGTCCTGACCAGGTTGAGAGGGGTGGTCTACAGACATCCTATCCCAGGACTCTTTCCTGAGTGAGCCCAAGGGTCTCTGCCCTCAGAGGACAGAGTGCTGTAGGGCTGCCTGGAAGGAACCTGAATTTGGCGACCCCCATCTCCAGCCAGCTTCCCCACAAGGGACCTGGAGGCTTGGAGTTTTCCCGATTTCTCAGCCAGGAAGTAGAGCCCCCTCCTCAATCCCACCCCCTCCTATGCAAAGCAAGCGTCCTCTTGCACCGCTCCACCCCTCCTGCCGCAACTAGGCGAGTTGGCCTCCAGGAAGGCTTCTAGGGTCTTCCCGCCACGCCCTCCAGGGCAGCTCTCTCGGGGAGGGGGGACGTCCTTGGCGCCACTGGACTGGGTTTTCTGCTCTCCATCCCTGTCGCTTCACCCAGGAGTAAATGAACCCTCACCCCACCCCTGGAACACGGCTCAGCCAGTATTCGGGGCTCCGCAGAATGGATTTTAGTCCGGCTGCTCCTGGAAGCATGAAAGAGAAGGGCGGGGAGCTGTGTGGGCAGGCGGCGGCCAGAAGAACCGGGGGCCGGGCGAGTGTTCGAACGAGTCTGCTTGGGAGTTTGTGTGTGCCCAGATGCCGGACGGATGGGAGCCGGGCACGTCGGGGCTCTGTCGGGGCTCCAGGAACTCGGCGCGCAGCAGGCTCTGGCTCTGGGAGAGGCCTGGCGTAGCCCGAGGACCGCATCTCCTCCGGCCGCCCCTGCAGCGCCAGCCGAGGAAGGTGCGCCCGCGGCGGGCAACGCCGGCTCCTCGGCTGGCTCCCCAGAGGCGCTGTGGGAAGAGATGAGGCGTCCCCAGTACTTTCGCTTCGGGCCTGATAGATGCGACCGCACACCGAGGGCTGAGTAATTAATAAAGATTACCACCGTTCTGTCCAAACATCCCTCTTAATTAATGAAGAGGAGGAAGCGAAGGGTGATTCATTGGCATTTGGAAAAGTCCCTCGGCGGCGCGGGCTTTGCGGTGTGGAGGGGGCCGCTGGTATCCAGGCCACCCCCGGACCGAGGCGTTCTCATTCCGGATCGAAGTGTCCCGCAGCCAGTACCCCTTCACCGTCCCCGAGACTCAGCAACCCCCTTTCTCAGGCTGCAGCCACTCTAGGTCGAGGTGGCCCTCACGTCCCTCAAAGGATGCGTTGGGGCCTCGCGGGCAAGCCTCTCTCTCGCTCCTCCGAGTTCGCTCCCGGCGGTGCCGCCTCATCCCGTCTGGAGAGGACCTCCAGGAGCTGATTCCTGGGCTCTGTCGATGCTCCGCAGGGAGAGGGCTGTGGGAAGGAAAGAAGCCAGTTCCGAATCTCTAAGGCCGAGTGCGCGCAGAAAATGCTGGGAATTCACCGCTGCGTGGGAATGTGCGTGTGGGAGTGTGCATCACCGTGTAAGCGCATCTAGAGACGGATGTCTGTGTGTCTGAATGGCTAGTATGCCCATGTGTGGATTTCTGTGTGTCTGTGCGAACCTGTGTGTGAACCTGTGACTGTGTGTGTCCCCGTGGGGGTCTTCTATGTCTATTTCTAAGTATCTTAGCGGCGCGTTTTGCTAAAATATCGCCCCTCTCCCGCCTACTGTCCACCTGCTACAGCCCCGGGAAACAGTGCTGCCTCTCTCTTGAGCTTCGCTGCATTAAAACCCTCCCGCCTGAGCCGGAAACTTATTTCCTCCTAGTGGAGGTTGTGGTGGGGGGGGGAGTGTTCCCTCCCAGCAGAGGCTGGGGGCCGGCAGGTGGGGAACGCCGCCGCCGAGTGGCAGCGTGGAGGGCCAGGAACGGGGAAGCGGCTTCAAAGGTTTGGGGAATGACTCTTCGGCCTTTATTTATGTCCCTATTAATATAATATCCATCATGTAGATATTGATCTTTATCCTTTAAACTGATACGCTGGGAATCAATTAGCCATGCAGATTACATTTCCTACATATCCAAATGTTAATCGTTCAGACTCTGGGCCAGTGAGATATATTTTTGCAGCCAGATAGTATTAGATTTCGTTTAGAAATGAAAAGAAGAAGAAAGGCTTTCCGAAGCTCATTTCTCTTGGGGCTACTTGTTTTAACTCTTGGCCCCAGGCAGGGCGTTGGGGGTCTGGGGGCCAGCATGTCTCTTGCAGGATTTTCCAGGGGTGGGGTGGGAAAGAAAAGCCACTGGGGTGACCTGAGCGCGGGGCCCCCAGGGGACCCGGGACAACTTTCTGTGACAGGACGCTGGGCAGTCTGCACTTCTATCGAACGCTCGCTCCAGCTCAAACTTCTCCTGGCCGCCTCCTTTCCATCGCTTTCACAGTATGAGATGATTAGTTTTCATCTTTTCAGAGTTTCCCCTTAGGGTTCTTCAGACTCTAAACTTCTAAATCAAAGGTTTTCTTCCATTCCTCGACCCCAAACCCAAGGCTAGATTAACGGTTGTCTCCACAAAGAGACACTTTGTTTAGAAGAGGGAAATAGGTGTTTTCCAAAAGGGAAGAGAAATGGAGAGCAAGATTAAGACCCAGAGAGGAACTTGGTGTCCGTCGTAGTATCTAGAGATCCGAAGGGCTGAGGTAACTGGTTTTGGTTGTGGTGAATTCCTTTTCTGTTATTTTCTTCTTCTTCCTCCTTCCTCCTTTCCTTCTCCTCTTCCTCCTCTCCTCCACCTTTGAAAAGAAGGGTGGTCAGGCTGTACCCCAGGGTGAGGAACCCCCTTTCTCTCATGCCAGGTGAGCTTCCAAGGGGTGAGGAGGTCGGGAGGTAGATTACAAGCAACCCTCTTCCTAAGAATCTCCCTTTGGTCCCCACCTGTGCTCCTCAGGGCTTTAGCCAAATCCCCAAGACTGGCCTCTTCCAGCTCCCCAACCTGTTGCGTTTCCTCTGCCGAGTTGGCAGCACAGTCCTCACCCCTCAATTGGTTTTGAAAACCCAGGGACCGCAGGTCCCAGACTTACTCACAGCGCTGCTGCCCTAGGCTCCCGGGACCTCACTGTGGCTGGGTTTGAACAGCCTGCCAGATTTCTCTTGCTCCTTGTGTCACCCGCCTTCACTCTTCTCCCTGTGAAATCCTCCTGGGAGAGAAATTGCTTGTGGGCTTGGAAGGGATTCAGTTCGAGAGGCAGTGGTGGCTCACTGCGCTGGCTCTGGCTCGGAGTCTGAGAGAGACCTGGCCTGATCAAAGAGAAAGGCCTATTAGTCCACCCTGCTCCATTCCTTCCCTGCCCACCCCTTCTGCTCCTATCCTGCCCCGGAACCCCCACTGGACACTGCACCCCACACCACTCCATCTGAACTCACAGTCCAGGCACTCTCTCCAGACACCCTGGGGCAGGAGTTCCAGGTGTGGTCATTTGCCTTTCTTTCTGTTCCCAATGTCAAGGAAACCCCAAGACCTGCTTCCCCCAGTGGTCATGGGCACATTCCCAGCTCTGCTCCCCAATTTGGCCTGTGTACCTCCTCTCTTCCTCAAGACCCAGGCTGCTCCGAACAGTACCCCTTTTCCAAGACCCCTCAATCTTTACCTTCAACACCAGGATCCCTTCATACAGGGTCCTTCGTGTTTGCATCTCGTACACACACCAGCAGAGCAGTTACCGGGAATTTCTCTTCTAAATTTCAACAACACCTCCCACCCAGCCCCCAAACACTCACTCTTTCCTATTTGGGCAGGACATTTTTTTAAGGTAGTATTCTATTTGACTCTTCTCCCGAACTCCTCGCCCCACCCCACCCCCAGCCCCAAACAGGCTCTGGCGTCCCGCCTTCCTTATTTGCATAAAAAATAATTTTTGCAGAACCAAAAATGGATAGGAGACCAGTTGCTGTGACATTCATCCTCTCCTTCCCTCACCACCTTTCAAAAACTACTTTTTACGTCTCTCTTCTTTCTCTCCCTTCTTTTTCCCTTCCTCCTTTTCTTCTTTTCTCACAAACCATATGTTCTTTATTGAGGACCCCTTCTGGGGCAGCTCCCTCAGCTACAGGGGCAAAACCACTGCAGCTGATCCACTCCACATTTCAGTGAGATGCCCACATTTCCATCTAGTCCCTAAATCCGACCCCATCCCAACCGATTTTCCAACGCAGAATAGAGGCGCCACAGCTTTTGACGAAAAACTGCAGGAAGCCTGATGACAGTTGCTAAGTCTGGCTCTGAGATAGGCCTCGGGTTTATTTCTGAGCAATCACCAATCTGGTGCCCGGAAGAAATGAGTGGTCAGGATCTGGCATTTTGACTTCTTCCTGGGGAACATTTCTCAAGAACGGACGGTTTCCGTTGCATTTCTCTCAAGCCTTAGGACTGCCTCCTGAGATGCCTGAGACTCTGTGGGAGGTCAGATGCCTCCCTCAGAGGCTACTCCCTCCAGATGATAAGGCAAAAAAAGATCTGGGTGGTAGGCACCCTCCAGTTCAGGCACATTGTTTCATATCGATCATAATTTCCTCTCAAGGCCTGTGTCCTGATAAAATAAGGTCGTTGTCTCTCAGAGGCCCGAGAAGTCTATAGGTCATGAAAGACTGTGGCCTGGGGCCCACAAGTGCGGGAGCTATGTTCTGGGTGTTACCTGGCCCAGGCAAGACTTCACTTAACCTGACCTGACTGTGGACCGACCCTTGCATCCAATCCTGCCAGGAGGGAGACCTTTCTAGGAGCTGAGCATTGTCTCCTCTCCCCCAGAGCTGGGAGGGGAAGCTGCTGTCTGTTTCACCTGAACGGCTTCTGAAATAGGGTTGGAGGGAGGGAGGCGGAGGAAGCAGTGGTAAGTTATGATCCTGTTTTGGTTGAATTATCCTACTGTTGTCCTCAAGGCTCCAGTTTCATCTTACACGTGCACAGATAGTGCTGGTAGATACCACCCTCCTTCACAAAACTGAGCTACAGACTCTCTGGCTGCTTTCTGGGTAATTTGTCAGCAGAAATGATGCTGCCTCCCAAACCTGGATTCAGGGCTGCAGGGTGCAGGCACTCGTCTTGAGTAGAATGGGGACTCGGTGGCCTACAGGTTCCAGGCAGGGGTGGGGCCTGGAGGAGACTCGCTTCCTGCTGCAGGAGTCAGGGGGTGGGCTAGCTTTGGCTTCCAGAGAGACTTTGGAAAGAAAGAAGGGGAGGCTGAAACTTTCGAAGACAGGGAAGGAATGGCTGGAGTGCAGAATCAGGTGCCTTCTTGAGAAACCAGGTGGGAAACCAGTAACCACTCCGTCCTCTGGTGGCCAGTTGTTCACGTGATGCGAGACATTCCCCCTCTCCACTGTCTGACTTGGTTGCAGTGGGCACCACCAGCCAGGGAGTCTCAAGCAACATTGCTGTCCTGGCCCTCCCGAGTCAGACTTCGGGTCTACCAACCTCAGAGAATTTGGACTCTGGGGAATTTGGAAGTGATCCCGCAACCTTCCGGGCCTAAGCACCTGAAGATGTCCTCCCACCCATCTCAGGGTCTTCAGGTTCCTCTAGCTGTTGCCAGGGTGGGGAAGAGTCAAGTTAACTGGTGGCATATAAACGCCAGAGTGCTCTGGTGGGCGGGGGTGGGGGAGTCCAGGAAAGAGAGGCTCCTGGGCTGCAGGTTTCCACTCCACCCTCTCTGGTTTCCATTTGTACATTTTCATAGCAAGGGGTGGTTGGTTTATGGATGCCTGTGCTGGCCAGGCACCTATGGGCACTCGAAATCAATTTCAATCGGCATTATCCCATTCAAGGGTCCTGCCGGCTCTATGGTTGGAAGGAGGGTGCAAAACCTGGGAGAGTGAGTCTTTGGCTTTGTGTCCCTTCACGGATCCACGGGCCCAGGGGAGAGAGAACGCCCAGGGAGAGAGCCTTGGGTCCACAGGGAGAGCTTGAAGCCCGAGCCCTCGGCTCTGCAACAAATGAGACACAGCACTGGCCATTCTTTAAGTTTTTTACACCGTCATTGCCGGCAATGGGGAGTGGCTCCCGGGTTCCTTTTAACTGCGAGTTGAGTTTGCATTTGCTCCTGTGAAACGCACTTTGGGTACCTCCCTCCTCCAACAAGAACCAGGAACCCTAGAAGGTGCTCTGGCTGCTCTGCTCAAGCTTTAGTGGCAGAAAACTTGGAAAAAGCCCAGCTCTTGAGAAGTAGCATAGGAAACAGGACACAGGCTTTGGTGGCCCTCAAGTGTGCAAGAAGGAAATGAGAACGTTTTCCCCCTGACAAACTGAATCATTTTGGGTAAAACCAAGTTAAACAGGGCTGCGTGCTAAGCAGCATCCCTCCAGTGTAATGTGAATGCACGAAGCCTCCCCTCTTGGGTGGGTGAGGGGGTGTCCAGACTTTTTCTGGTGTCTCCATTGCCCCTCTCTCATTGCTCAGAGGGTCAACCAAACCTTTTGACTTTGGGCTGAGATGAAAGCTGCCTGCTTTTCCCACTTTCGAGTAGAGTTTTAAAAAGCCGGCTCCCACACAGTTGAGCAGCTATACTCCCCCCAACCTCCCATCTTGCCTTCTTAGTTTGACTTAATTAGGGAGTGGAGAGTTGGGGTTGAGGGGGCTGAGTTCACCTAAAAACTGTCAAATGAGTTGAGGGGGAAAAGAACGAGAGAGGGTGGAGAACTCCAACACAGAAAAAATTCAAAAATCGTAAAAGGAAAAGGGGGAACTTGAAGCCCAGAAGTCATTGTTTCCTTTATTTCAAAGGGAAAAACCTGCCCGATTCTCATCCTTTTGATTGATTAAGGCCCTGAATACCTCGCAGGCCAGAGTGACAGTCTCTGAATAGACTCGAGCGAATAAAGCGCAGTGCAGAGCGCGGGGCTGGCACTCGGGGGTGTGAAGGAGGCGAGTTCGCTGGCACTTACCAAGTTATAAATAAAAGCCTATGCACAATAGCACCTTCTCTAAGGACAGACAGTCTTTACAACACTCCTGGCGTCATATCCTGCTGGGGACACTTCAGCTCCTAGCCAAGACTTTGCTCCTTTTATTTTTCCAGCAGTTTAGTCTGAATACCATAATAAATTCCTGAGAACAAACGCTGCAGCCGGGCAAAACTTTAACATATAGATGAATCTCTGCCGAAGCGTTGGAGGATCTGTACCACTAGATTTAGAGCTGGGGCTTCTGAGAGAGGGTTTTTTTTAATCAAGAAGAGATAATTTTCTTTCTCTTCCCCTTCCCAGGCTTCGGAGAACCAGGACTGGGGCCTGCGGCCACTACCTAAGTAAGCTTCAGTGTCCTGGCTGCCAGACGGTGAAGACAAAAGAACTTATCAGCACATCCTGGACTCTTTCTGGGAGGAACCCCATAGGGAAGACCCTCATAATAAGCCTAGGCCAAGAGGCATGGGCCAGAGGAAGGAAAACTGAAGGAGTCTGGGGGCTCCAAAGCCTTCTTATTGGAACTGCGCCCCCTTCATTGGCAGTAAGCCAAGAAAAATGGGCTAGAGGGAGAGCCACAGGTAGAAAAACAGACAGAGAGACAGAATAGGAGGACGAGCGAGAGACAGAGAAAGACATCCAGAGATACACAGAGAGAGATGGGGAGACAGAGACACAGAAAGTCAAGGAGAGAGACATACATGGAGTGACAGAGAGGCACGGACCCCTCTTCAGTCTCGGCATCTCTCCGGGCTTCGGTGGCTCTACCCTTCCTTCCCCAGGTTAGAGGCGCAGCGCGGGTCCCTCTCTGGGCCGGTCGAGGCTTGGGCACCGCCGGGGATGGGAAGAGAAAGTGGCCGCTGTCGCCCAATCAGCGCGTATCTCCGCCACCCGGGACGGTC
>SJXQ01004689.1:128165-143165 GCA_006408695.1 Aepyceros melampus
AGGGCGGGGTCAGGCGGGGACGGGGTGGGGGGCAGGGGGGAAATCTTTCCCACAGATTAAAATCATGAGCTATAAGATCTTAGGTTTGTGGCATCAGAACCTTTATTAAAGTGGACAGCCAGGTCTCCATTTGTCAGAATCACGAATTTGACCCCAATGTCTTCTCTTGTCTTGGGGGAGGGGGGATAAATTTCATGTTTTCTGAAGCGCTTAAAATGCTCTACAAGGAAATATCACCCATTTAAAAATCTATTGGAAATACCAGAACTTGAATTAAATTGAAACAGCACGCTGTGTTCTTTTTGAGGCGGTAACGGTAACGGTTTTCCCGTTGGACCGATTTGAAAGGAAGCAACCGAGATCAGATTGTAGCTTTCTTTTTCGCTGGTTGGTTTTGTCTGGTTGACTGCTGTCGGCTTACTTTATAGCTTTATTGAAAACATGCAGATTTTCTAATTAATGCTTGAAATTGTATGTTTATTTTGAAGTTTGATTTGCTGGGTGATAGCACCGGAACGGGGACTTTGGTGCTTCAAGTGCGTAATAATTACTGAAGGGTCATTTAAGAGTCCCCAGGGCTATGCAATAAAACCCATCCGCGCGGCGAGGTGGAACCAGCAAGTGCGCCTGGGTTCAAGGGGTGGAATATACGGAAATTCATCAGGTGAATAGCAGTGTTGCTACCGAACTCAGGTTCAACGTTCACGAGTATTTGTATTTTTGAGAACAACAACAAAAATCCCTCGTAACCACGAGGTTAAATGTTAACGTACATAGATAGTTAATGAATGTTAAAAGCCTCAACAACAGCAACAAACAAATGGTGAGAGTTTCGCCAGGCTTGGGGGCAGAGAAGGTTCTGTTTGGTGGGGTCTACCCCAGGTAATTTATTTATGTGGGTAAATAAAGATTAAAGAACCATTAAGAATGTACATATATAACTAACAAGACAGTAAAAGGCAATTAAGCAGTCAGTTTAATGCCTTATCTCACTGGCTGCTCTGGGGTTGTTTTACAACAAGGAATTAAAATCTGAAAAGGAAGTTTTCAGCAGCTCTGGCCAAATATTGATTAAGTAGCTGTTTGTTGATACCATTGTTACGCATTAAAAGGCCAGGATCGCGGCCTCTCAGTGGCCATCTTCCATTGTGAAGGATTCTTAACCACTGAGATCAAAGCGGGATCATTTCAACTTATCTGTCTTGGAAAATCCCTCTTTTCCTCTGAAACCTCTAAGGAGGATTGACCGAATTCTCTTTAAGAAATAGGAACCGAAACCAGTTACATGTCCTAGGTTTGTAGAGAAGAGATTCATGGGGTGTTTTTAATTATCCTATGGTGATTTCTTGTTTAAAACTTAAGCTAAGATGGTGAATTTATCATCAAATAGATTCTCCTTGGCCGGGAGGTGGTGGGAGGCATGAAAGCTAAGATCCCAATGTCCACTAAATTTCTAAATATGGAAGTTTTACTGAAGTTGCTTTCCAAGCTGGAATGATGTATAGGCAAGATGTCAGAGTTTTATGTAAAACTAGGTGGGGAATAATTAAATACACAGGAAACTGGGAGTTAGATTAACTGCATTTCCCTACATATGTTTCCACAATTTTTCTGTTTATGGATGTTAGAGTCCCATGTATATTTTTAAACCTCCTACAATGTAGGAGTAGATATGTGTTTGTGTGTGTAGTTTGTGCATCGTTAGAGTTTATTTATAAGTCGGTCACTATGAATTATGCTGGCAGTAAACTATACCCAGTTGCACACACACACAGAAAGGTTTATTTGTCCTGTGGATTACACTTTCTAGAGTCATCAGAATTTGAAGTAACAGCACAGCTTCCCAATTCATACTCAGCACTGCTGTTGAATGTTAGGAAAAATATTTCCCTGAAAATTTTATGACTCTTTTGGACTGTTGATTTTTCGATGAACTGCTAGACTTTTTTTTTTTTTTTTTTTGGTTTAAGAATTCAATATATTTGGAAAGATTTTTCTTTTATTATGAGAGTTAAAATTCCTACAAAGTCTCTTTTGGAAATACCATCTCTGTGCTTAATTTGCAAATTCCAGCAAATCACTCTAACTGAGGTTGTGAAATTTATGCCAGATTCGGCTTTGAATATTCAACTAAGCATCATGGATCTGCCTGTGGGGGGGATTTTCTGAAGCCCTTTCTCTGTTCACTTCTCTACTAAATAATTGTGCTTAGAGACTTGTTTTTATTTCATTTGATTTTATTTTACTATGTCATTTACTCTTGAGCAAGATGAATCTTGACATACAGAGAATCATTAGTGAGTATTTTCTAACATTTTCTATTATAATTCCCAGTTAATTAATAATCTATCTGTGCTCAAATGTCCTTTGAAATAGTCCCAATCATTGCGCATTGGGACAACTGCCTGAACTAGATTAAGCTGGAAGTGTGAGTCAGTGCAGATTGATTATGACTGCCTTGATCTGGGTCCGGCTAGAGAATTCTTTGCTGCATTTTTCGCGTATATGTGTATTTCATGTTTCACATACATGTGGAGTGAAAGTGACTGTCCCCTCTTGGATATCAGGCTATGTGTTCATATACTGCCAGGGGGACACAGAGTCATACTCTGAGTGGAGCCTGACCTCAGTACCAAGGCAGAATTACTGACTTTGACACTGGGCTTATGTTAATTATATCTCAATAAGGTTAGAAAAAATATTTGGTGTAATTGTTGAAACAGAAAAGTGCTGGCTACCTTAGCTGGAGAATTGTGATTGAAGAAAGTGAAAGGGAATTCCAGAAGTTGCTATTCTCTTGGAAGATGCACGCCAAAGTGGGGACAGAGGACCATTCTCTACTCTGCTGGGAAAGGTTTCCTCACCTCATTCGTCCCAGTCTTCGGTGGAGAGTGGCACAGTTCAGCTTTCAGCTTTAGTTGTGGTATTGAACTCCAATAGTGTTGAACTTTTGCTGGAATGGGGTCGTCTCTTTTCTAAGAAAGCATCCTTTCACGTTGTCTGTGATGGAATTATGTCCTCAAATGAACAGAATATACTTTCCAGTTTGTATCTGGAACATGCAGTTATCAAAATGCCCATTAGGATTATAAAACCTTTATTTAAGACAGATGAGTTAGAAGTTTCACCATTGTCAAAGGGAATTATGAAAACCATGGAAAATAGTTATTGAAGACAGTTGAGGAATAAAAGGCTTTATGAATTTTTATCATCAAAGTCAGTTTTTCTTCCTTCCTGTTAAAAACCAAGGAGACTGACATAATTTCTGCCGCGGCAATGGCCACTTCCCTTTAAAGAAGTAATTGCATCTTAATAAAGGATAATGGTGTAAAATTTAGAATTTGATTTGGTGTACATTTGTCCTAGAAAAAAATTCCTAAGGAAGAGTTTTACCTTAGATGTTGTATATAACGAAGTTCATAACATTTAAATTTTAGCTGCAGGATTTTAAGTTAAAAAAACCCCTAAACAATAAAGAACCCCTTCTCTCTGTGATGAAGCAACTCGATCAAACTAGGTAGACTGAGTTTTTACTGCAGTGGCTGGGAAATGTTCCTCCATAAAACAAATTGGAACTCGTGACAGGCAATAGCAAACCAGCCGTGTTTATCTCCTTCAACTCACTTAGTGATTTCTTGATTCTTATGTACTTTTATTTGGCCAGCTTTACTGTATCTACAATAGTATATTAATATAAACTTTTGATTCTAGGAACCAATTTCCCACTCATTCTGGATCTGATTCCATTAGATCTGTTTTAAAATAGCTGATCAAAATGCTTTGTGACAAGAGTGGGAGGCTCTTCTTGGCCGACTGACATAGGATTGGGGGAGAGGAAATACCACTGGCTTTCAGCATTAAAAATTGTCAGGATCATATTGGAATTCAAATAGTACAGCTAAGGAGGCTTAAGTGGAAATTTAAAAAGATTTTATAATCAATGGTAGGCATATTTCTGGAAACAACTGCAGAATTTGGTGTTCTTGGCCTTATGTCGTTAGATGGAAACAATAAGTATGTTAGGATAGAATAGCTAAGAAAGGAAAGTTAATGGCTTTGTGCAATTTACCTTATGGAATTGGTTTTTGTATACTTTCACAGTCAATGCTTACATGGTCATGTACAAATTTACATTTTTAACAGAAAGCCTGGCTTATGATTTTTACAAGTACACAGATAAAGGAGAAGTATAGCCACCATACTTATATCTTTTTTTTTGGCAAGCCCTAATATAAGCATTAACTTACCCAGTCAACAGGCACTTAGGCATTGTCTGAGGGTATTAGCATAATTTTTGTTTCTTTTATAGGGTTTATCTTTTTTTTTTGAAAAAAAAAAAATCTTATATAGACCCATAGAGTCTATTTTCAAACACATATTTAAAAATTCTTCCAGGATTCAAATATATTATCATGATTAAGAAAATCTTGGCTACAGGGTGTGTGTGTCTTCCAGTTACCATGGTTAAGCTTAACCTGAACTAAACAAAATTAATTGGTCCAATTCATTTTATTATATTTAAAAAAAAGCAACAGGTTCCTTCTTTCTGAATCCCCACTTGGCTGGTTTCCTAACTGAGGTTCACTAATACAATTGAGTGTTTCTTGTCTGACTTAAACACACCCCAAAGTCCTTTATCATGTCTTTGCTTACCTTTAAGAGCATAGCACCCAAGGTAAAAGTAGTCTATCTTACATCACTAATTCTGCTCTAAAATTGAGACCAAGCACATTTTGGGTGTGATCCCTTGAACTTCAGTTTTGACAGCTGGTAAGATGGGGGCATGTTATACTGTGAGTGATATAGGAATGGAATGAGATGGTGCAAGTTATACCTGTCTCATAGGAAAACTCAAAACCTTGTAGGGGAAAAGCCTCTGAACTTACAGAAAGTGACTAGTCTGCTGGCAGATGGGCTCTGCCCAAGGGCAGATAAAAGCTTAATTCAGGCTTAGGAGCAACATGAAGACCAATACACATACATGCACACACTCACGCGCACCACAAACTCCACTTTCACTGAGTCAGAAAAAACTGAGTTTATAAGAAACTCTTTAATAGTCTATACTGATTTAGTAGATATGAAAAATAACAAAATTTAAAAACCATTCGCTGGGATGTCAAAGATATTTAATTACTTTTTTCTCCTGATCTTAAAGTTTATTTTTCTCTCTTAGACTAACTTGGTTGTTGAAAACTCTTCCAAATCAAACTTTGTTTTTTTGTGTGTATTTGCACAAGTCTTCCCCAACTCCCTCTACTAACTGACAAATAAATTGCTTTTTGAAAATGGATCTCCTCTATACGTTCTTACTCCTGAAATCCTGGCACAATCCTTTGTTTGTGTTTGTATAATTCCTCATCGTGTCCCTTCTTCAGCCTGCTTCCTTGTTCTAAAATGTCTTTATGGCTCTGCATGTGAGATGGTGTGCATTCTTAAAGCTTTCTGCATGATTCTTCTTAATCTCTCTCCTTTAAAATTTGAGTTCAGAAATATTAAGGAAATTTTCCAAAATAGCATTTGTTAAGCTGGGGCGGGGAGAGGGGATACATTTCAATGATCTCGCTATTCAGTTTTACTCTGTCTAGTCCCCAAAGCTGGGGACTTCAATGTGACTGGGGTGCTATGTGAGGGTGAAAAGAAAGTAGCCTGGTTTGTAAGACTGGGGTTAGGGGCGCGGCTGGAGAGCTCCTGCCCCGTGGTTCCCCCGCTGGAGCAGCTTGCCAGTGCAGCCACTGGAGAGAAGGAAGGTTGTTTTCTTATCCCCGCATGCACTGGGCTGACCTGTCTCTGAAATAGGTCAGGCTGGGGCACCGCCAGTTTATGCAGCTGTCACGGCTTAGGCGTCTCAGCAGGCAGCCCGGCTCCTTGGCCAGTCGGCCCCCAGTGAACTGATAAAAAATTCACTGGCGAGCCCTGGGCCTTCCTTCTGGACCGTGCTGGCCCCCTGAAGGCTTTTAGAGGCAAGAGGACTTCAGGATTAGGGGGCCAATGCTCAGCCTCAAAAGGGAAGCGATCTTTTATTCCAAGGATTGCCCTCTTGTCCATCTGAACACTCAAGTGAAATATATGCTTTGTCAGATGGCATTTTAATTTTTAATTGTTTATTTTTTGGCTGCACCACGTGGCATGTGGGATCTTTGTTCCCCGACCAGGGATCGAACCCCCGTCCCCTGTATCGGAAGCATGAAATCTTAACCACTGGATTACCAGGGAAGTCCCCAGATTTTAAAATCACATTTATTTTTGACTGGGTAAACCCTTCACTCTGTACATAATTCAAAGTATAGAAATAGGTGTACAGGGACAAGTTTCCTCTCACCCAAGTCACTCAGTAACTTGATTGTCTTTCTAGAGAGGCTGTATAAACAAGCAATTGTATTTATTTCTCTCTTAAAAATATTCTCTCCTCCTTTGTTTGCACAAATGGTAGCCCACTGTAGAAACTTTTCTGCACTTTGCTTTTTTTTCCCCTCTACCTTCGAATATATCTCTGCCATCACTCCACATCAGAGGCTGAGGGTCTCCTTAGCCTGTTTGTATAGCTGCATAGTATTCCATCCTGTTGGCAAGTGATTTATTTACCAGCATTTAGAGTGTTTCCAATTCCACAGCACCATTTGGCACATGTGTGAGTTTATTTGTAAAATAATTCCTCCATGGTAGGGACAAAGGGTACAACATTAGTGATTTTGATAGCTTTAGTGGAATTTGGATTCTGCCTTGAGAACAAATGGTGAAGGAATGTTTAGTCAACATGGAGTGTATGCAGGTTTGGCTGTGGCCACTTGTACGAGAAAAAAGAGATACTTCCTTCTACCACTGTATGTAGGTAGGAACATAGGTTTTGAAATTTCTGCTTGGAAATTCCTCCAGTATTTTGGTATTTCTCCAAATGGAACATTCTCTAAATCCAAGGAAAGGTTTTTTTCCTTGACTTATTGGTGCCTCTTTTTATTCTATTTTTATCTACTGTTTATTTCACTTTGCCTCCATCGAAACTAGACACATATGTTAAGCACTTATTTTTCTTTCTATACTGGAAAAACTATTGGTAGTTTTTAGAACAATTCAGAGACAACTTATTCCGATTGTTTAGTTATAAGAGAAATTGTCTCTCAGGGTTACCAAATTAGGTTTGAACTGGTAAGACAGCAGATTATGAATAATAAAGCGGTCTTCTATTTCTCATTTTTGAAAAAGTGCTGGCCTGATTCTCTAGGGTTTTCTTGAGTTTGGTAAAGGCTAGTTTTTAATTTTATTAACTTTTAAGGGGGTTTGTATCCATTCCCTTCTAGGCACAAAAGACTTTTTATACTTTTGCACATACCTTGCCTCCCTCAAATCATTTCAGCCCATTTTCCCTTAAATCTGATGCTCAGGAATTCAGTTGTTGATGCCTCTGAGTACCTGGCTTACCTAAGCTGGAAGTTCGAATCTGCAGAATGAGCCAGAAAGTACTGTGTTCCAAATGCATGAGAAAAACAACCCTCTCCAAAGCCCCCAGAGAAAGCTGGAGATGTGAGTTCTGATAAATATTTTAAGGTCAATATTTCAAGTCATTCCTTCTTAGGACTGAGCCTTTCAGAAACAGAACAAGTTAAATGTTAAGGATTTATTTTTGAAAATCAAAATCTTGATTCAGTTTTTAAAAATAACAGAAAAACAAACACAAGTCTTCTTTCTTGACTGTTCCTGCAGCCAGCCCCACAGCATGTAGCAATGTTCTACTAGACAGGAGGCAGGAAAGTGGGTTTTCCTAATTCTAGAGCTTTTGTTTGTGCTTCGATAGAAACGGCTATCTGGCTGCCTTGATTCTCTTCCTGCTTTCCCTCCAACTGGCTTATGGAACTCCAAAGGAGTCAGTTGGGGATGTAAACAGGCCTGGCATTTAGAGCATCTGCAAAGAGCTGAGAAGAATCAAAAGCAGCTTTTTTCCCCTCTCCCAGCTCTGTGCATAATTTGGATTGAATCAGGCCCATAATTTGTGACATCTGATTACTACCTGCAAAAGTATGCAGCCCTCCTGTAGGAAGGAGGATATTGGGAGGGTTAATCTCAATGAGGAAAATTATCGACCTGTTTGTCAGCTTGCAGTGACACTCTCAACAGAAATTTAGACCATATAAAATCAGTGGTTTTCGGGTCCATGTCTGCAGGGTAACCATACTTCAGATTCTCCACATATCCTCACGTTCTGATCACAGAGGTGAAGAAAGTAGCAGGCTGAGGCGTTCTCTGGGGAATTGGCTTAATATTAGGGAGCAGAGGGTTTGTTGGGAGAGCTGCCCCCTCTGAATTTTAGATTTATATCTTTTTAAAAAGAGACTCGTGAATTCATCTGGAGAAATGCTTCAACTTTCCATTGCAAGATTCCCAAGTGACTGGGAATTATTGGATATATTTTGGAAACTTTTAGAACTTATTACATCCTCTCAGACTATTTCTAAAGGGTAATGATAGCCCATGTCAGGAGGTTGAGCAGATAAATGGGGTCTTTCCCAATGCATCCTGGGAACTTGCAGTCCTGCCTACACAGTGCATCCGGGTCTCCTCACAGTACATCCGGGGAACCTGCCTTCCTGGGTACACAGTGCATCTGGGTCTCCTCACAGTGCATCCAGGGAACCTGCCTTCCTGGGTACACAGTGCATCCAGGGAACCCGCAAGACGCCAGGGCCAAATAGGATTTGGGAAGCTAACCAGGATGGAAGCTGTCCAGGTAGTAGATTTGCCCTAACTTTATTCCTACAGGACACATCTGGGGATCGTGTGCATGCAACACGTATTTATCAGGGGCCTGTAGAAAAGCAAATTGTGCAGTCTCTTACTAGAAGCCAATGGTGGTGGTGACTGGCTAGCCTTGCCAAGCTCGGAAATCTCTCTGAAGGTTTGTCTGAAATAAGAAAAGAGATGAAGGACTGCGGACTTAGCATCGGATTAGAAACTGTGAAGAACCTGGCTGGCTAAGCGTGCAGGGTTGAGGCGGGATGCCTGGTTCCGGGAATTTCTCCCATTCTACAGGGAATCAGTGCCAGGTAGAGGGCCCGATGGTAACTCAAGCCCTGGCTTATTTTGGATTTAGCTCCTGGGCTTTTGTCTGAACTTTTTGAGCCTTAACCTCTGCCTTCATCCTGCCTGTGAAAAGTGGGTTTTCTTGGGTCGTTATGAGCATAAAGCTCTTTCGAGCTTTATTGGGGCTGGGAAGGCTGCCTCATTTTGTTTTCATCAGAGGTTCAATAAGTGGACGTGGAAACAAACAAATCGTGTTCAGGTCAAGTACTCATTCCCTGGCACACCTTTGTGTCATGTGGTTTGTCTTTTAAGAAAAATGGAAACCAACAGCCACTGCACAAGCTTTTATTCCCAGTGGAGTCCTAGCAGATACCTTGGGCAGATAAGGAGAAGAACAATTTCCTTATTACAAAATACAAATGACAGAGAGCCAAATTTGGTCTTCATTTTGCTGGTTGGCGAACTTTCATCATTTTATTGAATTACTATAATTTAATGTTACTCATTTAAAAGTAACGATTTTTCCCCTGAAATGAATCCTTTTTATTTATTTATTTTTAAAATTGAAAGCTCAAATTAAATTCATTTGGGAAGACAATGACTATCTTTCACATTGACATTTCTGGTTCTTGGAAAATCCTTTAGGAAAAACTTTAGAAGATGGTCACTCAGACCATAGTTTAATAAGAAGTGATGTTACTGGAACAAGTTTGGTTTATTTTTTTTTTTAAAGATCATTTATTTGGCTGCACCATTTCTTAGTTGTGGCATGTGGAATCTAGTTCCTTGACCAGGGATCAAACCTGGATCCCCTGTGTTGGGAATTCAGAGTCTTAGCCACTGGACCACCAGGGAAGTCCCAAGTTTGGGTTTTTTATAGGGATGATTGATAATCTCCCTGCCCTCAATCCTCTGTTCCCAAACTCCTTGAAAATGTTTTTGTCACTTGCCCTTCACAAAGGGCTTTATGGGCTGACCTTGGGTAACAAGGGGGAGGTCAGTCTTAACTGCTGTTCCCTCTCCTTTTCTGTCTCCCTGCCATCCTGCTTCTTTCTGCTAGTTTACCTTCTGCTTGTACCCTGATTCCACACACACACCTACCACTGCTTCCACTGAGCTTTATTTTACCTCATTGACATGAAGACTCAACTGTTACCCTTCCTAAGGATGTTTGCAGTTTCTAAAAGGCCCCTGGGAGCTGGTTTCCTGGCATAGAGGAATGAACCCCCAGTGGCAGAATTCCAGGTACCCATGTAGGACAGCTTTTTGATGGAGGGAAGGGACAGGTTTCTGATGCCTCTCAGATCACACTCCATCAGATACCAGCTTCACTGTGGATGGGCAGGATTAGTTCTGCTCCGAGGAAGCTCTTTGCTGGTGAGTGTGGCTTTCTAGGGCATGGTACCCCACTAAGTACTCATGGGGAGGCAGGGCCAGGTGGGGCTCAAGAGCATTCTCCCCTGCAGGTGGATTTCCGATACATCCAGGATGCCAGGGAAGGGCCTTGGCTTGTGTCCTTTGGGCTTTCCAGCAAAAAGCAGGGCCAGAGGAAGGATATACACTTTGGAGCCCATCCTGCCTCTGTGCTCACAACCCTCCGAGGAAGCAGATATCTGATTTGGGTATCCGTGCTTCTAGTGGTGCCTGGATAGTTGTCAGTGGTCAGAGGAAGTGAGGTTCTCCTCCTCAAAACAGATAGGCCCGAGGGGCATTTATGATGGATCCACTGGCTAGGAGAGCTTCTGGAAGTTGCTCTGAAGCACGTCCAGGAGTCTTCCGGAAAGCAAGAGTTTCCTAAAGTCTCAGTGCTGGCATTCTAGAGAGCCTCAGAAATGTGGCTTTGGAGGATGGGGCCCTGGCATTTGGCCCACCTGTGATATATGGGGTTCAGAAACAGCCTGCTGGGTTTGTTGGCTCTGATGATCTTGGCTTACTGCTGCGCCCCCAGAGTTGACTCTTAGACTTGGTTAATGTTTTGTAAGTAGTAACAACAGTGCATACGAGCACCTAGAAACAGCCCCCGTCTCTCCTAGGCCCTCTCAAGTGAAGGATGAGAGAGGAGTCCTGGGCAGAGGTGGTTTACCACAGAGCTGATGAACCTTCCATTCCAGAGCCCCTCACCTGTGTGTGACCCTTCCAGGAGCTCTCTGAATTATAAAAGCTTCAGGTCCCATGAAACTGCATCTATCCTTGTCCTTGTTCAGTTTAGTGTGGGAAAGGTAGAGGCTGCCTGTACATACAGTATAGGCCTGGCACAGCTGTGTTTGAGAGCAAAGCAGTGATAATAATTCTGATACTCTGTTACCCTCCACTTGTATCTTTGACTTTAAAAGTTTCCAGGATGCTTCCTTGTTTCTTATGCCCTACCTTGTTTACTTTTGGAGTCAAAGTCTGTGTCTAGCAATCCAAAGGTGCTGAGAATTCACCCAGAAATTTGGCTGCACAGTTTTACTGCACAGTATTCTCAGTCCTTGCGTGGAGACCCTTACAGAGATCATAGACCACCAGCTCCATCAATGTGGAGGAACCTCCATCCACTCACTACGTACAGGTCGGTGGGTATGACTGTAATTCTGGGGGTGGGGATGGGGTGGGGGCTTGGTGCCCTCAGCTGTTAAGGTGTTTTTGGCAACTTTTAGACATTTCTTGTAGGTCTTTACAACTATCACGGTGAACAGGTGGTGTTCCCTCTCTGGACCTCTTTCTCCCTTGCTCTTAAAGATGGAAGCATAGGCTAGGTAAAGGTGATGGTCTTTCCCAGCCTGGCAGGTTGTGGCAGCTGTGGTCACGTGAAGCTCTTGATAGACTTTGGGAAGACCCGGGCAGCTGTTTGAGGAAACAACAGGGCCTCAGGCAGTCAGGGAATCAAGGCAAGAATGGAGAGGCCTGTGGCCCCTCAATGTCTTAGACGGTGAGCAGCTCCTGCCTGATTTCTGTCTCAGGGGAAGGATAGTGGCAGTGAGGCCTTGCTGTACTGTTGAGCAGGTGGACACACTGGCTTTTCCCCATCCACGTGGGGAAACGCTTGCTTTCTTGGACCTCCTTTCATAGCTGCAGCTTCCAGATGAGGCTGGAAGGGCCTGGGGGTACTGGTTAGAGACTTTGCTTTAAGTTAGAGTTGCTGAAGCAGGACAGCAACTTTCCTTCTTTCACATCATCTGTGCCTGGACATTTTCCCTGACACCCAGAGAGGGGCACAGATTTCTGGCAGCCTACAAGGTCAAAGCTAGAAACTGCCTGGGCTTGAGGAGAGAATCAAGACAATAGTGCGTTCACTTCATCGAATTCTGTTGTCATTTCTTAAATTCGCTTTCTCACTTGTAGTTCTCAGAAACTCAGTCGGATAAACTAGATTTGTTTTTTTTTTTGTTTGTTTCTGAGTTATAATACCGGAGAAGGCAGTGGCACCCCACTCCAGTGTTCTTGCCTGGAAAATCCCATGGATGGAGCAGCCTAGTAGGCTGCCATCTATGGGGTTGCACAGAGTCAGACACGACTGAAGCGGCTTAGCAGCAGCAGCAGCAGTTCACATCTAAAAACTTTTATCGTTTTTTGAGAACGTTTTAAAAACTTGGAGAGGATGTAAGAAACGTTTTTTTGTTACATTGAAAACAGTTCAAAGCAAGATGTCCTAGCCTAACAAGGGAAGATTTCAATAAAATTTTCCCCCTCACTTTTTAACTTTTATTTTTGTGGAGGATAATTATTTCAGAAATGAACATATACTACTTATCAACTTTTTAATATATATTCTGAAAATAGACAATGGTTCATTCAAATGCTATAGTCCTTAATTGCAAAGACCAAATGATAAAATTAACAATGTAAAATGTGTTCTGAAGTCATTTTTTTATTTGAGGAATTTTAAGAGTATATAAAATAGCCAATCTAATATTAGCATTTATAACTTTTCTTACGTATCTGAAATATGTGGCTCTAATTTTGTTGTAGTTTTATCTTAAGCAAATAGATTTTGTAAGTGAATACCGCTACAACATATCTACCAATCTTTAAAAATAGAAGCAGAACTTTATAAAATGAGAATATCAGGAAGAGAAACTGTACCCCTTTATACATTCAGAATAATAAGTACTACTGTTTACCATATGAAAGAGTTTGTTTTGTTTTTCTTAGTGATTATCCTGTACTCAGATCAAATATATTGCAATTTTGAACTTTGAATCACAAATTAAAATTTTTATTTGATAGGAGAGAAAGTCACTACTTGACCTATAGATTAAAGAAGAAATCTGATCTCAGCTACTTTTAGTCAACATTAGAATTTTTGTTGAGTTACTCCATACAAATCAAAACAATTCAAGTTATTGACTCTCTTTTATGTATCCATAAGCAAACTTCTGACTTATACTGCCACGTGAATTGAATTCCATCAGCTTTGAAGAAGTTGAATTTGTGAGAGTTATGGCATTCATTTGTTTAACATAGCTTGAATAGCCAGATAACTATAACTTTTAAAACGGCAGGCATTTATAATGCCAAGTTTGGGGTGGTGAGCAGTATTCGATCTGAGTATTTGATTTCTTGTACTTATTTTTTTTTCATGTTTTCTTAGGGAAGTGCTAGTTGAGAATCGAAGACGACTTGTTATTCTATTTAACTATATAAAAACATTAAAACATTTTAGGGCAAGCAAAAATACATATGCTTCAGGTTAAAATATTGAGACATCTTGGATATTTTAATAACATTTCCACTCTAGCAAAAGCAGACTTTTTAAAACTTTATACATGAGGTAACATTTGCTGATTAAGGTAATTTGAACACTTTGGAAGGACACTCAACTTTCTAGTGGTAAGACTTTTTACTGTTTTCCGTGCTACTGTTTATTTATAGATAGAGTGCCATTATGATCATTTTTGTAATTGTTCAGAGGGACAGTTCTTAAAAGTCAATGTGAATGCAAATGTAAACGAATGAAAGAAAACGAAATCAACAAACGCCAAAACTAAACAGTAAGATGACAGTCCATAAAGTAAATATATGTGCCATATAATAATACGTGCATTAAGTGTTTGTATTAACAATACTTATAAAGGCTGTTGTACAGTTCTGTTTGAATGTTCGAGAGGAAAAATATCCCTTTAGGATTTGGAGAAATTGAAACTGTTGCTATTTGCCAGGAAGGGACCCACAGAGGAGAAAATGTTCTAGGGAAGTAAAAGGAACATTTAAACTTCTTCAGAGGCTAAGGATTTTGTATCTTTATATACAGAAAGAAGAGTCCTTTCTGAAGCTGATGTCTCACGTTAAGATTAAAAAGATAATTTCCCTAGAAAGTGAAAACAAAACCCCACCAAACTCCAGATTCACTTGCAGGATGGATAGCATTTTATATTTGCTTTTGCTCAAATGATAGGAATTTTTTAATGAAGGAAAGTGAACTGAGGAACAAATTCAAGAAATTATAGCACCAACTTTGTTACATTGTGGCTGAATTTTTTTTTTTTTACTCTATTATAGTCCCAAGAGCTGTCAAATTACCTAAAGAGAACAATGAGTTTCTCAACAGAAAACGAAAAGGAAAAAAAAAAAAAAATTACCCAGAGATGCTGCAACTTACAAAACAGTCACTCCTGCTAGGCTTCCTATAGCTTTAAATGCAACTGACTATTGATTCTATCAGACCTAGTTGACTTAAAAGCTAGGATGGATCAGGAGCTGATTTTTGGCATTCCTTCATTTTCCCACTCTTTTGTTCACTTGACACGCAGCTTTTATACACTGGCTTTGCAGGAACCACTGGCATGATCTCTGAACAATCTGTCGGAGGAGGAAAGGGCTCCTCCAACCAGCAGCCAGAGTTTTAATTAAATACTGTGCATCTCATCTATCTCAACAGCTGAAGAAATTGCTGTTGGCATAAAGGTACCAATGAACTTATGTTCTCTGGGGTTGATACGGCAAGGAACCTTCTTGGTGGTTTAAAAACAAAAAACAGAACTCCAAGCTACCCCCAATCATGTG
>SJXQ01004689.1:145665-149478 GCA_006408695.1 Aepyceros melampus
CTTTATTGCAGAACCGCACACTGGTGTACAACTAGTGGAAAAGTGGTATGGGAGAAGCTGCTTTAAAGGCTTTGATTTGTGCAAAATAAGTCTTTTTGATTTCCATATTCTTCCGATGCCCGTTGGCTCATGTCACAAAATTGGAAGGCCCAGCAGGCCAGGAAGGAGTCTTTCTGGAAGGAGTTGGAGATTTATGCAGATTGGCTGCCTCTCTGACATTTATTTGCTGCCCTTTTCTCACTCTGTTTTGGCAACTCTGAACCAGATGGACAAGCCCATGGAAATGAAGGCCAGGGAAGAGAAGATGCTTTTGATTTCTTCAAAGATAAGGGAGAACATTTTCTTTCTCGTTTTCTTTTAACATAGCCGTGGCAATTTTTGTGTGTGTATGTGCACAGATCAAAACTGGCAAATCACTTTTGGAGACTGATTGGAACATTTGAACAAGGACTTTCCTTGTTACGTCATTGAGAGTAACATAAACTCTGTTTACCAAGGCATCCGTGGAAGAGAAATGTCCAGGCAATGGTCCAAATGTTATGTCTACCAGAAGCCAGCCATGTACTTTGTAGCTGGGCACCAAGAATGTTGTCTGAGTTTCAGCTAGGATGATAATTCACCAGGACTGAAATCCTTCCTTAATCACCAAGCTCTCCAAAAGGCGAGTGATGACGAGGGGAAGCATAGCTTACTGTTTCACTCTGTAATCATTTATGATTTGAGCTGTATTTTACCTTACAATGACCTTGATGCTGTTAGTGGATCATTCTAGACTTGCTGCTACAGTATTACAGGGGCCACCATGAGGACAATGGCCACTAAATGGTGATTTATCCGGGAGAGTTGGAAAATATGACCTTCATGCATTAAAAAGATACACAGAGGTATTTTCCAGATGCAAACGACAGTCTCTGTACTGAAAGTGTTCATGAAGAATCAATTATTTAAGCACAAATATTCACTTTGAAAGTAATTATGTCGAGCACTGGGACGTATTTTTGAAAGATACTGTTTCTTTCCTGCATTTTAGAGTCATACACTTGTCCCTCTGTGTTACCCATGGTGCAGAATTTCAGACTGAAAATATTTCATCTCAGGCATGTGACTGAACCTCGTCCTTGGAATTTCAGTGTTGAAATATGGGATTAAAAATGGTGAATGGATTTGCTAATTAGGTGCAGCTTTTTTTTTTTTTTCAGGGGAAGTACGGGAGGGGGATGTGCAGCTCCTGATTTTCATCTTATTATTTATTGTACGTTGTCGCTGTCTGTAGACTTTTTCTTTTATTTGTTTACTCTTGTTTGTTTGAACTAATCACTACTTAAGAAACAGTCCTCTCTGGACGGACAGCCTCCTCTTCCCGAAGCCTGTAGCTTCGGTGACCGTTCAGGCATAAAAACGTGCTTATCTGCAAATGAATGGTAGCTCTTTGCTTCATTAAAGCCCCTTTCTCTTTTGGCACTCGCATTGTGACCCTTTGATATTAATTCAAAGGGCAATTAAAGAATGCGGCCCATCTTTGAAGTAAGGCATTCAGGGCAGGGGTAGGGATGAACCTGGGCCTCTGATGGACTGTGTGTATTCAACAGGCCTTTTCAAGACAGTTTGAAGTGAGTCAAAGAAAATGGGCAGGAGAAGGTCAAAGAGAAAAAAAGGGCTAAAGAAACAGTCTGTATTTGTTCGGAGTATTAGCCAAGCAAACTGCAAATAGCAACAAAATGAAACAGTTAACAGAGCAGCCAGACAGAGCCATGTCAATCACTTAACTTAACAGCGTTAGGCGATCGGAGCTCCCTCCACTGTGTTACCTAATTATCTTGGGAAAGGCAGTAACTGGAAGTAATGGTATTGTATTTCTTTCTGCTTACTGCCCAGAAAAGGTGATAAATACTCACTGCTCCATAATTATGCAACATATATACATAAAGGAGTAGGAGGGGGTGGGAGGAGGTGCAAGGGGGCTGCGTGGGGGAGGAGGTCGCATTGAAGTTGTGTTCCTAGTCAAAGGACCAAATATGGCACAAATATGGCATTTTCAAAATTAGCATGCTGGAGAATCACTTAACTCGTTTCATCTGGAGCTGGCTGAAATATGCATGATTTCTCCTTTCACAGCCCTTAAAGACAAACACGTTGAGCCATCCAAGAAAAGTTCTTTCGCGGGGGAAAAAAAAACAACCAAAAAACTTAACCTGCAAAAGCTGTGCTCAAATTATATGAAGGATTGGGCTGAGCGTTCCCGCTGCCTCCGTGGAAACTGAGTGAAGCCGCCACTGGGACCCTAGCTCTAACCACCGTGCCTGGCTGTTGAGACACTTTCTTGCAAGAAAAGTTCAGAATAAGCCCCTAACCTTAGTAGACGGTCGAGGGGAGGAGGCAGAATGGGTTTCTGTTCCTAGGGTTAGGAAGGATATTTTTGGATTCCACTTTTATGGGGTCATTGTAAAAAACAAAAGAAGAGCATCAACCACATGCTTCTTTGAATGGTGTGAGCAAACTGATTTTAGAAAGATTTCCAACTCCCTCAGGGGTGTCTGGGTGAGAGAGGGGGAAACCCCAAGCCCCCGTTGGAAAGTCTGCAGATAGGTCGAACTGGTCTCCGAATTGTAAAACGCGGCCGCCTTTTAAAGGGGCCGCTGAGGGCTGGCTGTATTCGGATCCTTTGTAACAGGGGCTGTTGCGATTGCTGTTTGATGTTGGCTTTATGCATAATGGGTTTTGTTTGGAGGGACAGTAATAGATCTGAAGGGTCTGTTATGCAGCTTTTTGACATATTGTTCCAGAATGTATCATTAATATAAAAGTTTCTGCCTTTGTAAAAAGTCCATTACTGAACTAAGTACTCAATTGCTCCGCATTTCAACACACCAGTCCTGGCCCGTGAAAACTGCCTTCTTAAAATCTGATTTGAAGGTCACCCAGGGTGAGTTGTAAACAGAGCTAGGAAAACAAATTATATGGTCAGTTTTGAATATATTAATAACTTCAGCTATTTAGTAATGTCAACACATAAATTCTCTCTTGCCCTGTGTAATGCTACATAGGATGGAACAATGTTTAGAGGCCTAAGGGGCATTTCTACTTGGAAACAAAGTTCAAATGGAGAGCAGTAGCTGCTTAAGAAACTGGAATTCAGTGAATTTACAAATTTCCTTAGGTGACCTGCTTGCAGATTCTTTACCCTCTGGCCCACCAGCGAAGCCAGAATAATCTAGGACATTTTCACCAATTAAAAAACTGTGGAAGCTTTTCCACTTACATAAATTTTTTTTCAGACAGATTTGGAAAAATTGTTTTATTTTTGTTTTAAAATTACTCAATTTAGAGCTCAATTTTATGTTTTTTAGGATGATTTACGAAATATTAGGAAATGTCCATCATCTTAGAGTGCTAAAAACTGATATAACTTTCAGATCAAAATCAGCTCAAAGTGGGAAGACAGACTGGGGGCATCTTTGTTATTCTTTGTCTTTTTCCTAATCCTGGGTGATTTGTAGATTCTCACAAACTTTTACCCTTCTAGCCTCTTTTCCCCACACAAACCCCCAGTTTTGCTGCCAGAAGTGAAGGCTGGGGAATAGCGGTAAAGAACAATTTGGGTTCCCGTTTGTCTCCTGGGTTAAGCTTGCCCACCCTTCCTGAACTCAGAATCCTGTGCAGTCTCTAGGAGACTGGTTCTGAAGCCAAGATACATTTAAACATTTTTTAATTTTTAATTGGAGGACAATTGATTTACAATATTATGTTGGCTTCTGCCATACAACACTGTGAATCTTCATAAGTATACGTATACCCCCTCCCTCTTGAACCTCC
>SJXQ01004689.1:149514-272002 GCA_006408695.1 Aepyceros melampus
AAGCCCCCACCCCATCCCACCCCTCTGGGTTGTCAAAGAGCACTTGGATTGAGCTCCCTGTGTTATACAACAACTTCCTATTAGCTATCTGTTTTACATATGGTAATGTATACCTAGCTGTCCATTCACGGATGGATGGATAAAGAAGTTACGGTACATATATACAGTGAGATATTACTTAGCCATAAAAAGGAACACATTCGAGTCAGTTCTAGTGAGGTAGATGAACCTAGAACCTGTTACACAGAGTGAAGTAAGTCAGAAAAACAAATTTCATGTATTAAGGCATATATATGGAATCTAGAAAAATCGTACTGCTGAACCTGTTTACAGGACAGAATTAGAAACATGGAGACAGACATAGAGAACAGACTTTTGACACAGCGGGATGGAAGGAGAGGGTGGGAGGAATTGAGAGAAGATACATTTTATCATTTGCTCTTATACCTGTGGAGAATTTGAACTGAAAGGGATGAGTCTAGCTTACAGAGCATTAGTTGCAGTTACTGCACTTCTGGCCTCTGCTACATTCAGGTTCAATGTCATATCCTTTCATAGGTCTGTAATGCGAAGAACTCCATTCTGTCATCCCCTTGGCCGCTTCCTAGAGATACATGAGGAATTCCTAGGATCTGTATGATCTTTTGGATTTCGTGCTTTTAATGATTTCCCCCAAATCAGAATTTATCCCTATCCTTGGATCAACGGTCAGTTCTCCAGGGGCCAGACAGGTAATGAGAAAGCAGCAATATAAATGTATTCCTATTTTCTGTGTAAGGATAAAGAAGTGGGAGAGTAATGCCGCTTGTAAAGGCAGAGCTGGGCTTGGACCAGCTGGTTCAGGTTCGCTGGACTCCAGAACTGCCACTGTGTAACTGGCTTGTGGCTTCTGGGAAGGCAGTGACAATAAGAAAGTACTGAGAAGGGGGTCTGTTTTCAGGGAGCATGCCTATCAACTCTGGCAGTAGGTAAGTCTATGAAGTGCGGCCAGTAATAATATTTGCCTTACAAAATTGTGATAAAAATTATATGAGAAAAAAATTATATGAGAGACTACACAGGGATACAAGTGCCCCTCAATAAGTGTCAAGTACTGCCTTTGTTAATCTTATTTGTGGGGCATGGCTCAGAGGTGAGTTCCCAGGAAGCAAATAAAGCTTCAAGTATAGGGCTTTTAGGTCCATGAGCCCCTGAGGGTGCTAGAGTCCTGGGTGTGGACAGGAAATCAGGATGACTTTTTGTGTAAGAATTCCTACTAAACTGCCTTAAGAGGTAAACACAACAGGTAACTCCAGTAATAACTTACTGTAATTTTTCTCCCATTCAAAATAAATACTCACTTTGTACCTGGCTTTTGTAGTTGTAAATTTATATTCTTAAGACGGTCCCACCAAACCCGGATCAGCTACTGGATATGGCCATACTATTGGGCTGGCCCTTGGAAAGAGATCCTGTCCAGGCACCAGTGAGCCAGATTATGGCATGAGTGTGAAATGGTTACTTTACTGATGGGTTAGTTAAGAGTTTGATTTATTCAGAGGCTGCTGCTGCTGCTGCTGCATCACTTCAGTCGTGTCCGACTCTGTGCGACCCCATAGACGGCAGCCCACCAGGCTCCCCCGTCCCTGGGATTCTCCAGGCAAGAACACTGGAGTGGGTTGCTGTTTCCTTCTCCAATGCGTGAAAGCATTAACTGAGAATTCTATCTGTTCCATCAGATTCTATGTACATGCACTAAGATGTCAAAACCACTGTCCTACTCTGGAATTGTTTAAAGTATAGTTAGCTTAATGTTTTAATTCCGAGTATCCTGAGAGAGATGGAGGAAAAGTCTTGCTGTCGGTATGAAGACTCCATAGGAGGCTAACTCAAAACAGCTGGGAAAGTATAGAACCTAGGGAGTTAGAAGTCATTTTAAAGCAGAGTGACAGATCCTGTGTGAATAAGGAGATATCAGCACTTGTTCAGAAACCAATTCAGACTATTTTATGAGAAATATACAACAATCAGCACCAGCCAACTACACTTTTAAAGTCCAGGGCACCAAGGAAATGTGGGGAAGGTTCATCTGGCCATCTCCAGGTTCAGAGATGCTTCCCGGAAGAGAAGATGTCAGAGCTGAGCATTGGAGGATGACCAGGAGTTGATCAGCACAAGAACTAGAGGAAAGGCGTTACAGGCAGAGGGAACAGCATGGACGACAAAGGCATGGAGCAGTCAGACCCATGGAGTGCCTGGGGACTGGGGAGCAGCTGAAGGCAACAAGGGGTCCTGTCACCAGATTCACTCAGTCTTAAAAGGCAAAATAAGCACCCCCTTTCATCTTTCCACTGTTGAAAGTGAACGAGTGATACTCTGTAACACAACCCCATTCTCAAAAGGCTAGATAGATTGCTTTCTCCCTACCCCCAGCTTTACTGAGATAAAATTTACACATAACATGGTGTGAGTGTAAGATGTTCAGTGTGTTGATTTGATACACTTGTATATTGCAAAGTGATTACCAGAACACACACTTGTAACTGCATGTTAGCTAATACCTGCAACATATCACATAATGAGTATTTCTTCTTTTGTGGTGAGAACATTGAAGATCTACTGTCTTAGCAAAGATAAGCTCGATAAAGGACAGAAATGGTATGGAACTAACAGAAGCAGAAGATATTAAGAAAAGGGGGCAAGAATACACAGAACTGTACAAAAAAGAGCTTCATGACCCAGATAATCACAATGGTGTGATCACTCACCTAGAGCCAGACATCCTGGAATGTGAAGTCAAGTGGGCCTTAGGAAGCATCACTATGAACAAAGCTAGTGGAGGTGATGGAATTCCAGTTGAGCTATTTCAAATCCTGAAAGATGATGCTGTGAAAGTGCTGCACTCAATATGCCAGCAAATCTGGAAAACTCAGCAGTGGCCACAGGACTGGAAAAGGTCAGTTTTTATTCCAATCCCAAAGAAAGGCAATGCCAAAGAATGCTCAAAGTACCACACAATTACACTCATCTCACACGTTAGTAAAGTAATGCTCAAAATTCCCCAAGCCAGGCTTCAGCAATACGTGAACCGTGAACTTCCAGATGTTCAAGCTGGTTTTAGAAAAGGCAGAGGAACCAGAGATCAAATTGCCAACATCCACTGGATCATGGAAAAAGCAAGAAAGTTCCAGAAAAACATCTATTTCTGATTTATTGACTATGCCAAAGCCTTTGATTGTGTGGATCATAATAAACTGTGGAAAATTCTGAAAGAGATGGGAATACCAGACCACCTGACCTGCCTCTTGAGAAATCTGTATGCAGGTCAGGAAGCAACAGTTAGAACTGGACATGGAACAACAGACTGGTTCCAAATAGGCTGCATATTGTCACCCTGCTTATTTAACTTCATCATAATAAACTGTGGAAAATTCTGAAAGAGATGGGAATACCAGACCACCTGACCTGCCTCTTGAGAAATCTGTATGCAGGTCAGGAAGCAACAGTTAGAACTGGACATGGAACAACAGACTGGTTCCAAATAGGCTGCATATTGTCACCCTGCTTATTTAACTTCTATGCAGAGTACATCATGAGAAATACTGGACTGGAAGAAGCACAAGCTGGAATCAAGATTGCTGGGAGAAATATCAATCACCTCAGATATACAGATGACACAAACCTTATGGCAGAAAGTGAAGAAGAACTAAAAAGCCTCTTGATGAAAGTGAAAGAGGAGAGTGAAAAAGCTGGCTTAAAGCTCAACATTCAGAAAACAAAGATCATGGCATCTGGTCCCATCACTTCATGGCAAATAGATGGGGAAACAGTGGATACAGCGTCAGACTTTATTTTTTGGGGCTCCAAAATCACTGCAGATGGTGATTGCAGCTATGAAATTAAAAGATGCTTACTCCTTGGAAGGAAAGTTATGACCAACCTAAATAGAATATTGAAAAGCAGAGATATTACCTTGCCAACAAAGGTCCATGTGGTCAAGGCTATGGTTTTTCCAGTAGTCATGTATGGATGTAAGAGTTGGACTGTGAAGAAAGATGAGTGCTAAAGAATTGATGCTTTTGAACTGTGATGCTAGAGAAGACTCTTGAGAGTCCCTTGGACTGCAAGGAGATCCAACCAGTCCATTCTAAAGGAGGTCAGTCCTGGGTGTTCATTGGAAGGACTGATGCTGAAGCAGAAATTCCAATACTTTGGCCACCTGATACAAAGAGTTGACTCATTGGAAAAGACCCTGATGCTAGGAGGGATTGGGGGCAGGAGGAGAAGGGGATGACAGAGGATGAGATGGCTGGATGGCATCACTGACTCAATGGACGTGAGTTTGAGTGAACTCTGGGAGTTGGTGATGGACAGGGAGGCCTGGGGTGCTGCAATTCATGGGGTCGCAAAGAGTCGGACACGACTGGCAACTGAACTGAACTATAACCACTGCGCTGTACGTTAGGTTTCCAGAACTTATTCTCATAAATGGAAGTTTGTACCCTTTAACCAAGATCTCCCTTTTCCCCCCACGTTACAGCCCCTGCTAACTACCATTTGGGTCTCTCTTTCTATAAGTTTGGGTTTTTTTAGGTTCCACGTATAAAGGAGAGTTTAAACTTGTCTTTCTCTGTCTGACTTATTTCACTTAGCATGAGTCTTTCACGTGTCCATCCACGTCAAAATATGTCTCTTTAATATTTATTGTTAAGTGTTTGAAAAGAAAACGGATTTTATATACTTAAGTTCTTTTTTTTTTTTTAAATGGGATAAAAATTTTCTCACTATAACTGACCACTTTGAGGAGCATTTTTTTTTAAATGGAACCAAAACATTCTCTGACTCTGAGTGACCACTTTGATAAGCATTTTTGGGAAGAACAGAGCCTGATGTACAGAAGTGAGGTCCTTGGGAATGTAACACCCCAACTCAAACTCTTCCTTTACACTTTGTTCAAGGAGGTGATCTGAGTTTGGAGTTACAAATTCTATTTTTTCTAGATTCCTTCTTTTTGTGACTTAAATTTATATTTTGAAATGGTCATATAGTAAAATAGACTTTAGGGTTTTTTGCATTGAGGTGAAATTCATACAAACCATTTTAAAGTGAACAATTCAGTGGCATTTAGTACATTCACAGTGTAATGCAACCACCAGTTCTGCCTAGTTGTAAAGCATTTCATCAGCCCGAAAAGAGACCCTGTACCCAGTAAGTAGTTGCTCCCCATTTCCTTCATCCCCCAGCAACTACCAGTCTGTGTTCTGTCTCTGTAGATTTAAATATTCTGATTATTTAATGCAAACAGAATCATATGACCTTCTCTGTCTGTCTTCTGTCACTTAGCATCATGTTCCAGGGGTTCATTCACACTGTAGCAGGTATCAGAGCTTCATTCCTTTTTTCCGCTGAATAATACTCCATTTGTATGCATAAACCACTGCTTGTTTACTAATCATCCACTGGTGGGCCTTTGGGCTGTTTCCACCTTTTGGCTATTATGAACAGTACTTCTGTGAACTTGTATATACATGTGTATTATTCTTAAAAATTTTAACACATGTATATATTCATGTAACGACCGTCACCATCAGTATACAGTATAGTTCCTTCATCCTCCAAGATCCCTTCATGCTCTCCCTTTGAATGGACACCCTCCTTCCACTCCCAGGTGCTGACAACCATGGGTATGTTCTCCAGTTTTGTCCTTTTAAGAATATCCTATAAATGGAATCATACAGTATTTAACTCTTTCAGATTGGTTTCCTTTACTCAGTATAATTATTCCGAGATTCATCCAAGCCATTGAATGTGTCACTATTTCATTTCTTTTTAAAAAAATGGACATATTTATTTTATTTTAGTTTGGAATTAGTATTTAGTTTGAAGTATTTATTTTATTTAGTTTGGAGTTGATTAACAGTGTTGTGTTAGTTTCAGGTATGCAGCTAAAGTGATTCAGTTATACATATACATGTATGTATTCTTTTTCAAATTTTTTCCTGTTTAGGTTATTACAGAATATTGAGCAGAGTTCCCTATGCCATACAGGAGGTCTTAGTTGGTTATTTTTAATATAGCAGTGCATACATGTCCATCCCCAATTCCCAATTTATCCCTTCCCTTTGCCCCCTAGTACTCATAAGTTTGTTCTCTAAGTCTGTGAATCTGTTTCTGTTTTGTAAATAAGTTCATTTATATTATTTTTAAGATTCTGCATATAAGCAATATCATATGATATTTGTCTTTCTCTGTCTGTCCCTGACTTACTTCACTTATAATGCATCATCGCCAGGTCCATCCATGGTGCTGCAAATGGCATTATTTCATTCTTTTTAATGGCTGAGTAGTACCCCATTGCATATATGTACCACATCTTCTTTATCCATTCATGTCTTGGCTACTGCTGTGGCCAAGCACTGTAATGAACATGAGGGTGTGTGTATCCTTTCGAACCATATTGATGAGTAGTACCTACTGACTGGTTGTGCTACAGTTTGTTTATTTATTTACCGATTGAGGAACATTTAGATTATGTCCAGTTTTTGTTCATTATAAATAGAGCTGGCATACATGTTTGTGAAAAAGTTTTGTTCAAACACAGAATTTCATTTTTCTTGAGTAAATTCCTGGGTGTGGGATTGCTAGGTTATATATTAAATGTATGTTTAACTTTATAAGAAACTGCCAAACTATTTTCTACAATGGCTATTCCATTCTGCATTCCACCAGCAATGGATAAGAGGTCTGGCTGCTCTGTATTGGTGCTAGCCTTAATATTGTCAGTATTTAAAAATTTACCTATTCTGAATAGATGTCTAGAGATATCTAATCATTGTTTAATTCATATTTCCCTAATGATTAATGATACTGAACACCTTTGAATGTGTTTATTTATCATCCATATATTCTCTTGGGTGAAATATCTGTTAAAGTGTTTTGCTCATTTTAAAATTATATTGTTTTCTTATTGTTAAATTTTGAGAATTCTTGTTATTCTGGATTCAACTCCTTTGTCAAATATGTGATTTGCTCTCGATCTTAGCTTGTTTGTTCATTCTTCCAACAGTGTCTTTTTCAGAGCAGAATACTTTGATTTCAGTGAAGTCCAGTTTGTCGATTTAAAATTTTATGGTTGTGCTTTTTAGTATCATGTGTAAGAACCTTGTGCACAGCCCTGGTTATGAAGATTTTCTCCTATATATCAGATTTTGCATTTAGGCCTGTGGTCCATTTTCAGTTAATTTTTGCATGTGGTTTTATGTTTAGGGCAAAGGTTATTTGTTTTTGCATACGGATGTCCAAATGTTTCAACACCATTTATTGAAAAGATTATTCTTTCTCTGTTGAATTGTGCTTGCACTTTTGTCAAAATCAACTGGTGGTGTTTGTGTGGGTCTCTTTCTGAACTCTCTATTCTTTTTCATTGATTTATAAGCCAGTTCCTTTGCCAGTACCACAATGTCTCATCACTATAGTTTTGTAGTAATTCTTTAATTCAGTGCTATGATTCCTCCAAACTTCTTTTTCAAAATTGCTTTTAGCTATCGTAATGATTTTCCACATACACTTTCACTATAGCTAATCTTACAGCTACGAAAATTCCTCCTGGGAGCAAATTAATTTTTTGAAAGGCATTTGTTTTGGCTTTGAATAGTTTTGGAAAGGAAAGAGTGAAAATAAAATAAGTCTATTTTTGTTTCATGCAAAATTAGTGAAATAATCAGATTGGAGTTTTCATTCTATTACAAATTTTTCCTCTATGTAAAGTGCTCAGTTTTAATGAAATGGTTGGCTGTAAGTCAGAGAAATTGAGCAGAGTCATGTATACATGAGAGATAAACTTTGAAACACCACATATGTTTAACCTGCTTTTTGAATTGGTCACGCAACACTCAGAATCAGTTTCAGTCTCAAGGAAGGCATACGTAAAACATTTAATGTATGTTCATGAAGAACAGGTCAACCTGCCCTTGGCTTGTGTATCATTTATTTAATTTATACAGTTTTAGGCCTTTGGGTCCTTTCAAAACATTTGCAAATGTGCAGCATTATAGGGTTTCCAGGCAAGTGTTCTTCCCGTGAATTAAAAACTAGAACACCAGGAACTCAGGAAGGGAAGTAGAAGCTAGGAAGTTTTACTTTCTTTTTCTGCTTTGAAGGAAGAAAGAAATTCACCGCCTGCCCCACTTTAGAAGAGGATTCTTAGAAAGATGTCATAATCTTCTTGGCATCTTTTCCTTAGAGTCTAGAACTTCACTGCAAAATTCCAGGGAACTTTGACTGCCATGTCCTTATGTTTTATACAGAAGGATATGTATGCCAGGCATTAGTGTGTTTGTCCTATCCATTTTCTAACACTTAGAATAAAATGAAGATTTAACACTTATAAAGTCAATGTGAGCATTATGAAAGTGAGCTTAAATATAATTAAGGATTCAACACACTAATACCTGGCATACAGGTAGAAGTTTGGTTTTTTGAGGGATGCTGTTAAAATCAATTATCTTGAAACTCTGGCAGCTCATTATGTCCATACCAGGTCTGCCAAAATAGTTCGGTTTGTTGATCTAAATTTTGGAAGCTTTGGGTTAAAGTCTGCTTATTTCAAGTTATTCTTTAAAAACTGTATATTGAGATAAATATCCAGGGTTGAAGTTTATCAGTTAAGTAATTTTAGAAATTTTACATTGAGAAGTAAGGGATGTGGCTGCTTGAGTTCATTCTAATCATACCAAGTCTAGGTGGCTCTTGCTAATGCTCTGTTACATTGAGAGCATCATTTTAAAATTTTGTGTTTCCAGAAATACTTTTTTTGTTCCTCAACCAAGACTTTATGGTGTTGAAACATAGCTACAGGTAAATGAACATTAGTTCTTCGATTTCTTAGTTAAAGACTAGATAGGCATGTAGTTCAGTGAAACTAACACAGTTCAGCAAATAATTATAAAGCTCTATATCTCTGCGGTTCTTTTACGTGTAGTTTTTGTTTGCTACTTCATATTGTGATGTGCTGCAGAATGGCATGGCTTTCTCTACCTCAGAGATGAAAGTGAGCCTCAGAGAAGTGGTTGATCTGAAGTCATTGAGCTAGGAGTATGTAGCAGAATCAGCCTGAAAACCTCATTCTTCTGAGGCCATTTTACTTTTAGATAAAACAAATTCCTATCGTATATCTGTGAGAAAAGGGAGAGAATGACTCTAGAATACTGCAGTTCAGATTCTATGGCAAAAGTTATTTGATATCTTTTGAGTTTTTCCATTAAAACTAAAAGGACAAAAATGCTGAATTCTGCAGCACCAGCTCTGGCTTTGAAGTATTTTTAAAAACATAGGCATTTGTATTTTTCTTTCTCTAAACACAATCAGTGTTACTTCCCAGTGGAATTTTTCTGTTTGGACTAGTAGTTATAAACCCTTGTATTTTGATATTCTTAATAGATGTTGATTGGTATAATGCTATGCCAGGTCTTTATATTTGATATATCACATAGTACCTGCAAAGTGCTTATTTGTTTTGTACAATCTTTTGGTCTTAACTTTTGATCTAGATATAAAACAGGCAGAAGCAATGTAATTCCTGCCTTTAATGTAATATGATGACAGGAATCAGGAATGTCCATTTTAGAATGTATCAGGAAGTGGGGAATGGGCTTATTCAACAGTGATGTTGTGTTGGATACACTGTGTTGGGTGCTGCCCTGCGTGTGTGCTTGTGCACAGGTGTGAGTGTTCATTTAGAAACAGTAAGAATAGGTTCTTCCTTTCCCAATAAGCCATTCTTGGAAGGTAGATCTCAGCATTTGTAGATGAGATAAAATATAGAATAAATTAGGTTTAGGAAAATTTAAAACTTTAAGATTAATTTTTTTTAAAAAAGGAACCCATTGAGGTGCAAATCTGGAGGAAGAATTTTTCTCATTCTGGTTTCCTTGTTGAGGTCCGTCTAGTGGCTCACTTCACAGAATGCCTCAGGGTTTGAGATTTTTATAGTGTGTGTAAAATCAGTGCCATGCACTCAATCCCAGATCTGACCCAAGAGAATAAGACCCAGGGGGAAAATATCTCAGCATTACCAATAAGAGAACTACTTTTTTTTTTTTTAAGAACTGAATTGCAGATCCATACTTCAGAAAGATAGAGTTGGTACCCAGTAAAACTCAGATTGAAAAGAATCCTCCATCTGCCCCAAATATTCTCTAATTGCAAACAATATGCAAGGGTTAGGAATCAAGTCCAAAGGTTAAAGTTCTTGCTAGCAAGTGAAAGAGGGAGGAAAGAGGTATATTGATGCATGTCAGTTTCCAGATTCCGGGGTCAAGCTATTGTACCTAAAAGGAACAAGGCATCTTCAGAAAAAGTGTGATTATCAAACAACAGGTCAAAGTTTATCTCTAGGTCAATGAAAAGGGTGGGGGGAGGGTCGTCATTCAGATTCTGAATATAAGCTTTGTATTTAAATTTGTGACAAGCTATTCAATATTTTACAAAATTAACCTATTTGGTTTATTAAATGTCATTTAATAATGAAATCAGAAAAATTGTTCTCACTTATAATAAAATGAAGTAATAATAATAATAAAGCCTCACATACATTATATAATTTAATCCTCAAAAGAATGCTGTGAGGTATATATTATTATTCCCACTTTGTAGATGAAATAATTGAAACACTTCTAAGGTCATTTATGTTGAGTCACTCAGTTGTGTCCGACTCTTTGCGACCCCATGGACTGTATAGCCTGCCAGGTTCCTCTGCCTATGGGATTCTCCAGGCAAGAATCCTGGAGTGGGTAACCATTCCCTTCTCCAGGGGATCTTCCCAACTCAGGGACTGAATCCAGGTTTCCTGCATTGCAGGCAGATTCTTTACTGTCTGAGGCACCAGGAAAGCCCCAAGGTCATAGGGGCATGTAAATATACTGTCGTTCTCCCCCCAAAACTGAATGGTGTGATATTGATTTAGTCCTAATTTGATTCATCATAAAATACCAATGGTCTTGAGCACACTTGGTTTTAGGAGGAAAAATGTCTCTCAACTATTCCTCTTCCTTGAAGCGGTTCTTTTTTTCTTCTCATTTCCCCAGAAGGGTTTGAAGTCTATATTGGTCCAAAGCCCCTTTTGCCCTCTGCCTGGACATTGCCTGGCCAGTTCTGGTGGTGACTCTGAGCCGGGACCGCACAGGGACGCTGGCAGTGGCGGTGGCCGGCACCGGCAATGGTGCAGGGAGGCCCCACGGACACAAAAGCCTCTGGAGGCCGGGCCTCCCAACGTCTGCGCCGCTCGCAGATGCTAATGGCCCTTCGCTCCTCAGCAGTCCTTCTTGTTTGGTTTAGAAAACTTTTTCGGGAGGGCATTTGGACCAGTGATTACAGGCAATCTGATCAGCATTCAAAAAGATCAACCAAGACAGTTAGTTGATAATGATTATTTTTTTCTTCCCTAAAGGAAGGATGTTTTTGAACCAATGTCTGGGAAATAGTTTCCAAGTGGAAGCTACTGAGAGCAGAAGTCTCCATAATTAGGGTGGTAAAACTTCCAATAGTAATTAAAACAATTCACAGACTAAGCTGGTTTTAATTTTCTGGTAGCTCTGGAGGCGGAAAGCAATTGTTCTAGCAAATTACTAATGCTTAAAACATAAAAGCCTATTATTAATTGGCTGTTTAGTTGTATAAGTAAAAAGTAAAGGGAAACAGTGTACACCTTGAATTACCATGACCTCATAGCATCAAGTCAGGCAGAGAGTGTGAGGAATTAGATATGATCTAAAGGTCTAAAAATGCTGAGCCCTTTAGTCAACAAACTTTTTGTGTTTGCTTGTTAAGAGAAGGCACATGTAGACAAATGAAGCAAAATATATATCTACATGGAAGTTTTTTTTTTCTTCTCCTCCATTGGGTATTTTTTGCTCACCAAAAAAAAAAGAGCCTGTGTTATGGTGTACCTGTGTGTGTCCATTCTGTGAGTATTTTCTAGATTTAACCAGCAGGCCATACCTAATATTCAACTATCAGTAGTTACTTATACTGCTTCCAATTTGCCTCATTAAATAAAACTACCTCACAATTGCAGAGTCCACTTCTCCCTTTGAGACTGAACTGAAGCTTAGAGCTGTGTGGCCACGTCTACACCTCTCGAGGTGGAGTCCGTCTAGGGATGTGCAGCATTTCACAATGGAGAGAGAGCCCATCCATCAGATTCCACGCCTGTTTTCCCGAGGTGGAGTCAAGTTACGTTCCCTGAAACAAGTTACCTCGTTGAAGCCCAAGTTAAAGAGTTCCATATTCATATTCACTTTATGATTTTTTAGGAAAAGGAAATTTAAAAGATAATTCGTTTAAACAGCGCCGTTGCATACAGTATTTAATTTTGTATTCATGAGAAAAATGAGACTTCCAGGCTACTAGAAAAGAAAAGTTAATTCCTTGCAGTAGAGAAATCAAAGCGCAGTTTCCGATTCTCCCGGGCGGAGGGCCTGGAGGAGGTTAGGGGGTCTTTGTGCCCAGGGGATTGTCTCAGTGGGAGTAGAGGGGGAGAGGGAGAGATCAGGAAGTGCCTGCCTCGGTGCGAGCCCGAGGGATCAAGGAGGGACCGCAGGGGGTCTGAGAAGGAGGACGGTATTAGCTGCGCAAGGAGGTCCTGCTCGGATCAAGGCATCTTCCAGGCAACGATGAGCAAAGTCCTCAGGGGCTGGTTGAAGGAAAAGAATGGTTTTCTGTGAGCAGAGAAAAGTACTTCGTGGAAACTCTGAAAACACTTAAGAACACTGCCTCCTGGAATGTGATTGATTCCAGCACGCTCCTAATCCCAGAAGAAAAAAAAAAGAAAGCCCAGGAGCTCAGAGGCTTCCCAGGGCAGGGTCGGGCTCAAATCATAGAGAAGAAGTTGCTCATTCTCAAGGTAGGATCTCACAGCCACCAGCAAAGAATGCAACCGACTGGCCTTGTCATTGCTGCTCAAGGCTGGAACTTTCCGTAAGGGCGCTTGTGCGCCTTGTGAGACCCCACGCTCCCGCTCAGCTCTCGGCAGAGTTCTAGGGCGCTCCCGTTGGGTGCTTTATGTGTAATTAGAAATTCCATCATCACAACACCATGCAAAATAGGAATTGTTGCCCCTGTTTTACACTTGAGTTCCCTGGGGTGGCGGCGGGGGAGGTTAAATAACTGCTGGCAGCCACACTGCTGGGAAAATGGCAGTTCCAGGATTTAACTCCATGTGCGTTTTACTCTGAAACCTAGCCCAGTGGTCTAACTTCACAGAAACTAGGAGTCATACATAGAGAACATGAGTTAATACTTAAAAAAAAATTCTCAGGACTTTGATACGATAAGTGCTAGATAAGTGTTAATATTATTAAAATTGATTTCTGGGCTTCTTGCATAAGAGAATATTTCTGGGACCACCTTCAAGTGATTCTGATTTTCATATGTGCAGTGGAGCTCAGAAATCATCATTTTCAACAAACATGTCGGGTGATTCTGGTGCTTATACTGGTAGATGACTCGCATGGTGTCCCCATTTAATAGCAGTGCTGAGACTTTATCTGGAGTAGGAAGAGGCAACCCATTCCAGTATTCTTGCCGGGAAAATTCCATGGACAGAGGAGCCTGGTGGGCCACAGTCGTGGGGTTGCAGAGTCAGACACAGCTGTGCGACTGAGCATTAAGGCTTATTTACCTAATGGGGCCTCTCCAGCCAGGAGGTCCTCCTTCTATCTTCCTTGACCATATTTAGGCAGGGCAGGTACTTCCTATCTCATAACCTCAAGAGTAGGTTCCCATCACACAAGCTAACTCATTTTCAGTATTGAAATCAGGTCCCATGACTTACATGTTTGAACACCACACATTCCCTCTTTCCTCAGTGAAATTTGTGAATTTCGCTTTTGAACAAAATCTCTAATTCTGTTAATGTTGCAACTTGCCCAACTGGCTAAATTGAGAATAGGAAGTTTAATAGTAAATCTTAACTATATGATAAATGCATGTTGATATAAACTGAGATGTTTGACATGCATACACTGTAAAGTGACTTGAAAATAATATGAAAAAAGATCTCAGAGATCTTCGAGTGTTCTCAGCCAGCCACAATACTTTCTTACATCCTAAATAAACATGGCCTTGATGGAGACATAAGTTTGAGGACAGACCCTGAGATGGGTCTCAGAGATGCCTTCGTGATAAAATAATACACTGATACTATGGGAAACCCAGATTTCCAAAGCTCTTCTGGGATATCTAAGAGACCCTGACTTTCAGACCTTCTGAGTAACCATATATGTCTGAAGTATTAACAGTACTTATGGTGGGGCGATGTGTGTTAGAAGAGTCAAACATATTTCAGTACAACAAAATTGAAATGTAAGGTGAGAAAAAGACTGACAAAATATAAAGTGAAAAAAGACCATGACAGCTACTTACCACACCACCACCCCCAACCAGGTAAATAATATATCCACCGAACACAAAGTGGGATTAGGAGTCCAACTATTATTTGGTAAACCATCTAATATGTCTGACTGAAAACTTAAAGTAAAACTCCAATAAAAAAAATTGCAACTGACATTTCCTGGAGGTTGGATGTCAGATTCTTAAAAATTTGATATTTGCTAAACTCTGAGCTTTGTTCTGTTCACTTTTCTGCATTACTGCTTTGTACAGCCCTGGACTTAGAGTAGGCACTAAATAAACATTTGGTGAATAAATAAATGAGGAATCAGAGAAAAATTTTGTGATGAGGTTATTTAAAATTTCAGTCTCTTTTTACTGGAAAGGAAAACATATGTCCAAACGTGTGTATGGGTAGATTGTGTCCTATTGTTTGGACTCTGGTTATATCTTTGTCAACTTGTTTTATTGCTATTTCTGGTGGTGCATCATTTAGGGTTATTTGTATAAATAAGGCCTTGATTAGCATTAAAATTTGGATCCTGAATCACAGCCTAGAATGTCTTTAGTGTTTGAGAAAGTTAGCACACTAATGTAAATCAGGATACATAGTTTATACTTGAAAATGATAACTTTTATTTTACATTTCTACAGTCCTGTACATTTTTCAAGGTTTATTCATACCTCTGTAAATCTGTTCTTTTTTTTATTCATACTTCTGTAAATCTGTGGACTTTTTATGACTCCTTAACAGATGGCATCGGAGAAGGCAATGGCACCCCACTCCAGTACTTTTGCCTGGAAAATCCCATGGACGGAGGACCTGGTAGGCTGCAGTCCATGGGGTTTCTAGGAGTCAGACACAAATGAGCGACTTCACTTTCACTTTTCACTTTCATGCATTGGAGAAGGAAATGACAACCCACTCCAGTGTTCTTGCCTGGAGAATCCCAGGGACGGGGAAGCCTGGTGGGCTGCCGTCTATGGGGTCGCACAGAGTCGGACATGACTGAAGCAACTTAGCAACAGCAGCAGCAGCAGCAACAGATGGCATATCTAAGAATGATACAATTCAGGCAACTGTTTGTCCAACTGAAGGTCTGGGTTGAGAATACAATCCTAGAGTAGAATACTAGTTCTTTCTTTTATGTTATTTTTAACTTCCTTGCTTACCAAATAGGTAAATTTGCTGCCTTGGTGGTGGCCACTTAGATAGAAAGGATGAGAGTGGTGTGTGGGGCATCAGGGCATAGGACTGGGGAGTCAGGTGACAAGTATGGTCTAGCATTTCTGCAGGTGTAGCCAGTGGTTTGTGTCAGAGGTCACTGAGTTCATGGCACAGAGCTCCAAGACAATCTGAGACTCTAAAGTCAAAGCCAAGGTGAGCATTAAGCTAAAGTAACCATAGCAGCAAGACTTGAGACCACCTGGGAAACTGTTGTCCAGTTAAAAGAATTTCTCCGTTTTCTATCTCCTTGTAAATGGAGTAATAACTTTGGTTTTGGGTGTAATTAATTCATGAATTAGGTTTGGCACTCAACTCTGTAAAGCTGAGTAACATCACATGAGACCTGGGCTCTCATGGGAAAAAAAAATCTGCTGCAACTCTGGCTTCATTCATGCCTGCAGATAGGGGAATGATGGCAGTGGGAGACAGGATGAGAAGCCCTCCACCCACAGTGCAGAGGGACTGGGACTTGAATCAGGCTATGGAAAAATTAGAGTGTGGGCTTTGTATTTTGCCTACCCCTGGGTAATGAGAGTGGTGGTGGGCTTGGATGGTATTAGGGCATGTGAAGAAGAAATTTGGCACAGAATTCATAAACATGAGCACCTGTATAAGAAAATTATTATATCAAACCTCCTTCCACTCCATGCTGCTGCTACTGCTAAGCCGCTTCAGTCATGTCTGACTCTGTGACCCCATAGATGGCAGCCCACCAGGCTTCCCCGTCCCTGGGATTCTCCAGGCAAGAACACTGGAGTGGGTTGCCATTTCCTTCTCCAATGCATGAAAGTGAGAAGTCAAAGTGAAGTCGCTCAGTCGTGTCTGACTCTAGCGACCCCATGGACTGCAGCCTACTAGGCTCCTCTGTCCATGGGATTTTCTAGGCAAAAGTACTGGAGTGGGATGCCACTGCCTTCTCCACTCCATACTACTTAAGTAACTGTTTCTGTGCCTCAGATTTCACCTATAAAGTGCAGAATAGTCCTAATTTGCAGATTAGATGAACAAAAGCAAGTAAAAATGTTTCACACAGTACTTGGAGCATAGTAAGTACTCATAAAATGTTGGCTATTGCTAGATCAGGTACTGTTGTATAGACCTTTATCTAATAAAGGATTGTATAGTGAATATTTTTGGTTCTGTGGACTACTGGTCTCTGTCACAGCGTTGTAGCATGTAGACATGTGCTCTGTGCTACGTCACTTCAGTCTTGTCTGACTCTTTGTGACCCCACTGTAGCCCTCCAGGCTCCTCTGTGCATGGGAGCCACTTTCTTCTCCAAGCATGTAGCCATAAAAATACATAGATGAATAGATGTGGGTATGTGCTAAAGAGGAGAGGTGAAAAATAAAGGAGAAAAGGAAATATATAAGCATCCGAATGCAGAGTTCCAAAGAATAGCAAGAAGAGATAAGAAAGCCTTCTTCAGCGATCAATGCAAAGAAATAGAGGAAAAGAACAGAAGGGGAAAGACTAGAGATCTCTTCAAGAAAATTAGAGATACCAAGGGAACATTTCATGCAAAGATGGGCTCAATAAAGGACAGAAATGGTATGGACCTAACAGAAGCAGAAGATATTAAGAAGAGGTGGCAAGAATACACGGAAGAACTGTACAAAAAAGATCTTCATGACCCAGATAATCATGATGGTGTGATCACTCACCTAGAGCCAGACATCCTGCAATGAGAAGTGAAGTGGGCCTTAGGAAGCATCACTATGAACAAAAGTAGTGGAGGTGATGGAATTCCAGTTGAGCTGTTTCAAATCCTGAAAGATGATGCTGTGAAAGTGCTGCACTCAATATGTCAGCACATTTGGAAAACAGCAGTGGCCACAGGACTGGAAAAGGTCACCTTTCATTCCAATCCCAAAGAAAGGCAATGCCAAAGAATGCTCAAACTACTGTACAATTGCACTCATCTCACATGCTAGTAAAGTAATGCTCAAAATTCTCCAAGCCAGACTTCAGCAATACATGAACCGTGAACTTCCTGATGTTCAAGCTGGTTTTAGAAAAGGCAGAGGAACCAGAGATCAAATTGCCAACATCCGCTGGATCATGGAAAAAGCAAGAGAGTTCCAGAAAAACATCTATTTCTGCTTTATTGACTATGCCAAAGCCTTTGACTGTGTGGATCACAGTAAACTGTGGAAAATTCTGAAAGAGATGGGAATACCAGACCACCTGACCTGCCTCTTGAGAAATCTGTATGCAGGTCAGGAAGCAACAGTTAGAACTGGACATGGAACAACAGACTGGTTCCAAATAGGAAAAGGAGTAAGAACCAGAGATCAAATTGCCAACATCTGCTGGATCATGGAAAAAGCAAGAGAGTTCCAGAAAAACATCTATTTCTGCCTTATTGACTATGCCAAAGCCTTTGACTGTGTGGATCACAATAAACTGTGGAAAATTCTGATAGAGATGGGAATACCAGACCACCTGACCTGCCTCTTGAGAAATCTGTATGCAGGTCAGGAAGCAACAGTTAGAACTGGACATGGAACAACAGACTGGTTCCAAATAGAAAAAAGAGTACGTCAAGGCTGTATATTGTCACTCTGCTTATTTAACACTTATGCAGAGTACATCATGAGAAACACTTGACTGGAAGAATCACAAGCTGGAATTAAGACTGCTGGGAGAAATATCAGTAACCTCAGATATGCAGATGACACCACCTTTACGGCAGAAAGTGAAAAAGAACTGAAGAGCCTCTTGATGAACGTGAAAGAAGAGAGTGAAAAAGTTGGCTTAAAGCTCAACATTCAGGAAACGAAGATCAAGGCATCTGGTCCCATCACTTCATTGGAAGTAGATGGGGGAACAGTAGAAACAGTGTCAGACTTTATTTCTGGGGGCTCCAAAATCACTGCAGATGGTGACTGCAGCAATGAAATTAAAAGACGCTTACTCCTTGGAAGAAAATTTATGACCAACCTAGACAGCCTATTCAAAAGCAGACATTACTTTGCCGACTAAGGTCCTTCTAGTCAAGGCTATGGTTTTTCCAGTAGTCATGTATAGATGTCAGAGTTGGACTGTGAAGAAGGCTGAGTGCCAAAGAATTCATGCTTTTGAATCCTGTTGTTGGAGAAGACTCTTGAGAGTCCCTTGGACTGCAAGGAGATCCAACCGGTCCATTCTGAAGGAGATCAGCCCTGGGATTTCTTTGGAAGGAATGACGCTAAAGCTGAAACTCCAGTACTTTGGCCACCTCATGCGAAGAGTTGACTCATTGGAAAAGACTCTGATGCTGGGAGGGATTGGGGGCAGGAGGAGAAGTGGATGACAGAGGATGAGATGGCTGGATGGCATCACTGACTCGATAGACGTGAGTCTGAGTGAACTCCTGGCGTTGGTGATGGACAGGGAGGCCTGGCGTGCTGCGATTCATAGGGTCGCAAAGAGTCAGACATAACTGAGCGACTGAACTGAACTGAACTGATGATCTTGTTGCCGTTTACTTTGCTGTTTTGTGTTAGAGTTTATACACCTTTCTGTGTTTCTTGTCTGAAGAAGATCCTTTACCATTTGTTGAAGAGCTGGTTTGGTGGTGCTGATTTCTCTCAGCTTTTGCTCCCTTTTAAGCTTTTGATTTCTCCTTCATATTGAATGAGATCCTTGCAGGGTACAGTAATCCAGGTCGTAGCTTTTTCTCTTTCATCACTTTAAGTATGTCCTGCCATTCCCTTCTGGCTTGAAAACTTTCTATTGAAAGGTCAGCTGTTATCCTTATGGGAATCCCCTTGTGTGTTATTTGTTTGTTTTCTTTTGCTACTTTTAATATTTGTTCTTTGTGTTTGATTAATATGCGTCTTGGGGTGTTTTGCCTTGGGTTTATCCTGTTTGGGACTCTCTGTATTTCTTAAACTTAGGTGACTATTTCCTACCCCATTTTAGGGGAGTTTTCAACTGTTATCTGCTCAGGTATTTTTTCATGGTTTTTCTTTTTGTCGTCTTCTTCTGAGACTCCTATGATTCGAATATTGGGGTGTTTAACATTGTCCCCGAGGTTGTCCTCATTTCTTTTCTTTTTTTTTTTTCTCTGCTTCATTTAATTCTACCATTGTATCTTCTACCTTCCTTTTCCTATCTTCTGTCTCCATTATTCTACTCTTGGTTCTCTCTGTAGTGTTTTTTTTTCTTTTTAATCTCAATTATTGCATGATTCGCTATATATTGACTCTTTTTAAAATTTCTTTTGGGTCCTTGTTAAACATTTCTTGCATCTTCTCGATCCTTGTCTACAGGTTATTTATCTGTAACTCCATTTTGTTTTGAAGATTTTGGATCATTTTCACTATCTTTATTCTGAATCTTTAACAGGCTAATTCCCTATCTCTTTCTCTTTTATTTGGTTTGCTGGGCATTTATCCTTTTCCTTTAACTGCTGAGTATTTCTCTGCCATTTAATCTTGTTATATAACTGTTTTGGGTTGGCCTTTCTGTATTCTGTAAGTTTGTGGTTCCTCTTTATTGTGGAGGTTCCTCACTGTTGCTGGGGTTGGACAGGTGGCTTGTCAAGGTTTCCTGGTTAGGGAAGTTTGTGTCAGTGTTCTGGTGGGTGGAGCTGGGTTTCTTCTCTCTGGAGTGCAACGAAGGTCCAGTAGTGAGTTTTGAGATGTCACTGGGTTTGGTGTGACTTTGGGCATACGATATATTGAAGCTCAGGGCTATGTTCCTGTGTTGCTGGAGAATTTGCATGGTATGTCTAGCTCTGGAACTTGTTGGTTCTTGGATGATGTTTAGTTTCAGTGTAGTTATGAAGGCTATTGTTTGAGTTCCTATCAATTAATGTTCTCTGTAGTCAAGAGTTTGTTGATGTTCTCAGGTTTTGAACTTAAGCCTCCTGCCTCTGGATTTCAGTGTTATTCTTATAGTAGCCTCAAGACTTCTCCATCAATATAGCGCTGATGATAAAACATCTAGGTTAATGATGAAATGTTTCTCCACAGTGAGGGACACCCAGAGAGGTTCACAGAGTTACATGGAGAAGAGAGGAGGGAGGAGGGAGATAGAGGTGACCAGGAAAAGAAGAGTGTAATCAAAAGGGGAGAGAGCAAGCTAGCCAGTAATCACTTCTCTATGTGCTCTCCACAGTCTGGACCCCTCAGAGATGTTCACGGAGTTACACAGAGAAGAGAAGAGGGAGGAAGGAGCTAGAGGTGGCCAGGAGGAGAAAAGGGGGACTCAAAAGGAGAGAGACAGATCCAGCCAGTAATCAGTTCCCTAAGTGTTCTCCACAGCCCAGAACACACAAAGAGATTCACAGAGTTGGGTAAAGAAGAGAAGGGAGAGGAAGGAGATAGAGGTGACCTGGTGGAGAAAAAGGAGAGTCAAAAGGGGGATAGAGCAATCAAGCCAGTAATCACACCCAAAAGTAAAGTGAGTACTGAAGATGGGTTCTTAAAGGTAAAAAATTGATAACAAATACCAAAAAGCAAATATTAAAAATCTAGAGTAGAGGTTAGTTTCTCAAAAATACAATATTAGAAAAACAAAACAAAGTCACAAACATTATAAAATATATATATATATGATGTTTGCTTTAAGAATATGGCCTTTTTTTGCAAGGTAATAGTAGATTATAAAAATGAAAATTAAAGGAGTAATAGAGGACTTAAATAAAAAAATAATTTAAAAAATGAGAATAGTAAAAATATCTAGGAATTTCACTGTAGCTGTTGCAGACAGTATGGGATCAGTTCAGTTTCAGATAATTCCTTGATGCGGCTTATACTTCTCAATATCTATAAGCCGCTTCCAATGTAGTTGGTGCTAACTACGTGCTAACTACAGGGTTTCAATCAATTGCACCTGTCACTTTCAAAGTGGTTCCCTCTGTTTATTTTAGCTTCTTCTGTCTGCTGATCTCTTCAGTGTTTAATTTCCACCCTGACACAAGGGGATGCAGGTGATCATTTATTTAGACTCACTTGTTAGGTTGTACTGTGGGGAGGCAGGAACACTGCAAACAAATATCACTGGCATGTGTGGGGATTTCTCGCACTGTTTCAGCCATACTGGGTTTGTCCCCGCTCATGGCGTGTGTGCTTTCATGGTCTACACTTCTCAGGCTCTAGGTTGCTTTGCCAGGAACTGTCTGAGGTGGGCTGTGGGTTGCATGCACTTTTCAGGTCTAAGCCGCTTAGGTTCAGGTTCTCGAGTACTCCCCAAAGGCGCGAACTCGGTTGGGCCTGCGTTTTGTGCCCTTCCCAAGTCCGAGCATCTCAGGTTACCAGGTGCTTGGCGAGTGCAGTCACCCACAGGTGGATGATGCGTCTTCTCACCTCCCCCGTCCCAGCTGCTTGGTTTTCTGGGTGTACAATGGGCACGCCTTCTCAGGTGTCCCGTGTGTCTCTTCTGGGGAGCTGATCTCTGGCTGCTACCCTCCAGGGGATGTCAGCCGTCTAGAATCCCAAGAACTGTTGGTTAGCAAAGGAACCTGTTTGCAGCTTGGTAGAGGATACCTCTCTGGGACTGCAAATGCCCCTTTCCAGCTCTGGCTTCTGCCTGCCTGCTTGTCTCTGGTGGGGGATGGGCTGGTCCGCAGCCTGGTAGATCTCCTCTGGTATTTGCTCTGTCCTTTGTTTTGTGAGCAGGCCTGGCAGTGCCTCAGGTTAGGGCTTTGCCAATAGTTCTCTCCTCTCTCTCTTTCTCTCTTTTTTTTCTCTCTCTCTTTCTGGCTATCCACAGTTTGGGTTGTTATTTCAGGTTAGTTTCCTCAGATTGACCTCAGGGCATTCTGGCCTGGTCCTCATCCTAAGCAATGCAGCCCATGCCTCCCTGATCAGCCCCTGCTTGCTGGTGGTGGCTGCAAGCGCTGGGAGTTGCCATTAGGCACGTAGTCTGTGGGTTTTAATTATTTATTTATTTTTCCTCCCAGTTATGTTACCCTCTGAGATTCCAAGATTTCCCACAGACCCGCTGGTGAGAGTGTTTCCTGGTGTTTGGAAACTTTTCTTTTAAGACTCCCTTCTTGGGTCAGATCTCTGTCCCTACCTCTTTTGTCTCTCTTTTTATCTTTTATATTTTGTCCTACCTCCTTTCGAAGACAACAGGCTACCTTTCTGGGTGCCTGATGCCCCCATTCAGAAGTTGTTTTGTGTAATTAGCTCAGAGTTCAAATGTTCTTTCGATGAATTTGTGGGGGAGAAAGTGGCCTCCCCTTCCTATTCCTCCGCCATCTTAGGACCGCTCTACCACATTGTAATTTTAATAGGGATTGCATTGAATCTTCAGGAACCTCTTTATACAATCAGGGCAGGGAAAACTTCACTTTTCAGAGATGCTTATTATTTCTGCTGGATTAGCTGTTTTGTTAATCTCTATTATGTTGTTATTTTAGTCTCTAAGTTGTGTCCGACTCTTTGCAACCCCATGAACTGTAGCCTGCCAGGCTACTTTGTCCATGGGATTTCCCAAGCAAAAATACTGAAGTGGGTTGTCTTTTCCTTTTCCAGGGGATCTTCCTGACCCAGGGATCAAATCTCTGTCTCCTGTATGGGCAGTCAGATGCTTTAGTGCTGACCCACCAGGGAGGCCCAGTCTCTATTACAATTGTAGGCTGTTTTCCAGTGGGAGGTGATATTGATGACCTGACAGCTAGAGTGGTTCAAGGGCATTCTGGTCTTCTCTCTCTCTTCCTTTTCTTTCTGTGTCTTTCCTTCTCTTACCCTGAGTTCTCATCAATTCTGTATAAGTACTGTTTCTATTTTGTGGCTTAATTTTCTACTACCCTCTTAACCATAGCAAATATAAGGGAGCATTCTCTAATATTTTTCTTTGGAAGATCATGCCACCACAACTTCTAGTTCCTTTATACAGATATGTGTACAGGTTGCTCCATTTCAAATTGTGACATTAAGTGGGGGAAAGGCTACAGTTCAAGAAACTGGTAACGTCATATGAAAGTTCTCACACTAACTGCATTCTGTTTTAGAAGCTCTGTAGGAGGGAATGTATACCAGGAAACACTTTCCTTTGTGTGTGGGTTTTTTTTTTTTTTTTTTTTTTGCTGTTGAAAAGTTTATTTCTTACAACTTTACTGAGGTAAAACCTACAAACCACAAATTTCACTCATTTTAGATAGCTCAGCTGGTAAAGAATCTGCCTGCAATGAAGGAGACCCTGCTTCAATTCCTGGGTCAGGAAGATCTGCTGGAGAAGGAATAGGCGGCCCACTCCAGTTTTCTTGGGCTTCCCTGGTGGCTCAGAGTGTAAAGAATCCGCCTGCAATGTGGGAGATCAGAGTTCAATCCCTTAATTGGGAAGATCCCCTGGAGAATGGAATGGCTACCCACTCCAGTATTCTGGCCTGGAGAATTCCATGGACTGTATAGTCCATGGGATCACAGAGTTGGACACGACTGAGCAACTTTCACTTCACTATAGCTTGATGAATTTTAATAGAGGCAGTCACCAAGAAATAAAATTTTTCAACAATTCCATCATAGTAAAAAATTTGAAAGGAGGACTATATAAACTTTATCTTTTTACCCTGTTCAGAGGGCACTTACTTGCATACAAGAAACAACCTGAGTTTTATTATAAAGCACATCCTTAGATTGAGCTAAAATATCATGTTTGCAACATTTGCTCTGCTTCATATTTTTGCCTCATAGTCTAACTAAAGACAAGAAGAGAAACAAGATTGTTTAATTATAGCTTCCATGAGATAAACACTTTCGGTTACAGAGAAGCTTCAAAGAAGGTAATGATATGTGGTACTGAGACAGAATAAAATGGCATAAAAAAAGTTTGACTTGTCTTGAAAAATAAAAGTTATACTTGAGGAGGCTTCAGATTCTGGTGCTATAGACAGATGACACTTGATCAATAAAGACAGGATAATGAAATAACTTGACCTGCTTCAAGGACTTGTAAATGTATCCATAAAACTGGGGGCATAGATAATAAGAGAGAGAGATACAGTAAAGTACAGGAAGAAGGAAACTAAATCACACAAGATCACACTTGTATGTTTTAATTGAGACCTTGTAGTATCTTTATAGGTAGTGGATAGACACTGGTAAGTTTTTAGCAATTTGTATGTCCAGCTTTAATATGATTATCCTTTGTGGGGTATCAATATAGAGACTGGATAGGAAGAACTGTGGCTGTAGGCAGGAAGACTGATTAGGAAATTGCTGCTGTGGCCCAGAAGAGATAGTTTCTAAAAGTAGGGCAACGGCTGTGAGAATGGAGGAAGGTTGGGTTTGAGAGATACTTTGAGATTGACTCAACAGAATTTGATGAAAAATTGGTTGTGGAAGCTGATGGAGAGTAAAGAATGACTCAGACTTTTGACTGTGGATGTATTAGCCATTCACTGAGATGGAGACACCATGAGAAAATTGGTTCTGTGATACCTCCATGGCAATATTTATCAGTTAGGAAGAGTAGATGCCAACAGAAGCAGTTACTCAGAGCTTGGTGAGAGTCACAGTAGAAAAGATTCTAAGGTGCAAGTAAGTATATCGTTGAGATGACTGACTCTAGGCCTGGAGGAAGGCAAGTGAGGCTTCAACAGGGCTGATGAATTGAGAGAAAACTGGCATGTGCTGAGGGACTGGAAATCAGAATAAGGACTGAAAAGAGGTTTAGTGGGAGAGGGTCAATGGGAGAAGTCAGGAGTTTAGAAGGATAAGGGCATGTAATAATAGTTTCATGGAATAAAAAGAACAACTCTCATTTATTGAGTGCCAGTTTAAATCAGATGCCATGTGTGTTCCCTTGTTAATTGCTCAACACAGATATAAACTTCTCTGAGCTTCACGTAATTAATCCCTTAAATGGAGACAATCTGATCATACATACAGAATGTAGGAAGAAAATATTTAGAGATGAAGTGGAGGGATTGATGAATTCAATTTGGGTTTTATTGAGTTTTGGGGTTTCTCTGTTCTGAGGCAGATTAATGTACACCTATATATACCCTGTGACATTCATTCTGATTGATTACTGTCTATACCATATTAGTTAAATATTTTGAATATCATCCCTGCCCTGGCAATCTTGATAGTGCATACTTGGATGTCACTATGGGAAAGGACAAATGACTATAAAATCCTGCATTTTAGGTTCTCCATTAATCATTAAGATCCATGGTTGAGCAATTGTCCTTAAGACTATAGTTTCATTCTTCATTTTTGTGCTCTAAAAGGATAGAGTATGGGCTTTGAGGGCAGATGATGCAACTAATCAGTGTTTGATCTGCTATTTGCCCTTAAAGTTCAGGGTCTTTTTTTTTTTTAACTTCAGCAGACTGGTCTTTTTATAGTTTGAGATCTTGAAATAAGATTACTTCAAGTAATGGCAAGGTTCAAAAGTAGGTGATTTGAGGAATATTGCAGTCCACTTAGTTTTCTGGATAAGAAAATTAGTTCTTCAGAAGAACAGAAAATTTGGTAGTCATAGTTTTGGAATTTAAGTGTTTAATGTATTATATTGGCAGCACTGTATATATGTTAACTTGGTGCTCTTTTATGAAACTCTTAACTCTGTAAGACATTATTTCATGCCAACCTTTTTTCTTTTGGAAATATCAAGCAATAAATTGACAGTGTAAGAGAAAGAAGCCTCTATTTGGATGGTATGAAACCTTCCTTCTAGGACAAGGATCTTGCATAAGAATTATCACCAGTTTCTAGTAAGGTAAACACAGTTATTTCCAAGTTACTACAGTGAGTTAGTCACAGACCTTTCACACGGCCTCCCCTGGGTTAAGTCTGAAAAGCTATAAGGCCTCACTATGGAGAAGGGTATGGAAAGAGAGGGGATAAATGAAGCACTGTGGAAATGTTATACAGGCTGAACAATGGGAAAAAATGTTGCTATGAATTGCATACACCCCGTCCCAAATTAGTACGTTGAAGCCCCAGTCCCCAATTTGATGGCATTTGGAGGAGGATTTGGGATGTATTTAGGTTTAGATGAGGTCTTGAGGATGGGTTCCTCATGATGAGGTTAGTGCCATTATAAGGGAAGACACCAGAGATGTCTGCCTTCCCATCAGAAGTTAAAAATTCTAGTCCTTACAGGGCCATTCATGCACTTATGTGAAGTAAATGAGTGAAGTAGGCAAGTAAATACATTATCCATCTAAAGGAGACAAGTTATTCTTGTCACACAGGATGAAGGTCAAGCATTGCCAGATCATATTTTTTTCAAGTAAATCTGGAAATCTATGTTGTATAAAATCCCTCCAAATTGAATAATCATTATTTATTTTAGTCTATAGGAAAAAAATAACCTAAAATTACAAAGTGATATTTTGGATAATGGATCTCCAGCTTACAAACTCTGTATAAAATCCAAATTCATTAACATTTAATTTGATGTTTTATTTTTTAAAATTATTTCTTTCCCTAATAGTGGTATCAACTAGTCTTCTTGGTTGCAAGTGTTGAAACCAGCTCTGTCTGACTTTAATAGATGAGGACTTTCTGGAAGGAATACTGAGTAACTGGTAGAATTACTAGGAAACCTGGAAAACTACACTTAGAAAATAAGCAAGATCCAAGCACCATGGCTATAATTGCATTATAGGAGCCATCTGATACAGACACTGCTTTTACCATAACTGATACTGAAATGTCACCACAGGCACTGATGCCATCTCTGTCGATGGCCACTGACATTAAAACAATCACAACTGCTGCCCCTAGAAACTATATGTTGTTGTCACTATCACTTGTAAAATGTAAACTTTTTTTTTTCTGTTTCTTTGCATCATTTACTACAGAGTCAGATGTCTGGGCAAAAGAATCCATGACCTGAACTCAAGTCATGCACCCACTTATTGTACCTTAGTAGCCTCAGAGCGGAGAAGGCAGTGGCACCCCACTCCAGTACTCTTGCCTGGAAACTCCCATGGACGGAGGAGCCTGATGGGCTGCAGTCCATGGGGTCGCTAAGGGTCAGGCACGACTGAGCGACTTTCACTTTCACTTTTCACTCTCATGCACTGGAGAAGGAAATGGCAACCCACTCCAGTGTTCTTGCCTGGAGAATCCCAGGGATGGAGGAGCCTGATAGGCTGCCATCTACAGGGCTGCACAGAGTCGGACACGACTGAAGCGACTTAGCAGCAGCAGCAGTAGCCTCAGAGTAGGCAAAAAGGAGTATTTGCATCTGTACCCATTCTTTCTTCTTTCCTTCTTGATATGATGGAGAACAAGGTTCTCCTTCCTGTGGCCTGTTTTCTGCCTTTTCATTAGATCCCACTCAATCCTGCTATCTCAGAAACCTTACCACTTCCCTCTTTTATATCTTCAACCTCTCTGTCACTATAGAAGTTTCTCTATCAGTAAATAAATATGGTGTAGTCTTCTACATTAAAAAAAAAAAGTCACCCTTCTTTCCCACTGACAAGCAAATAATCCATACATTCTCCTTAGCCAGCTTTCTCAAGAGTTGCATTCATTCACTGGGTACATAGACTCAGCTCTCACTTATTCAATAATATCAGTCTTGTTTCAACTTCAACACTCCCCCAAAACTTCCCTTCTAGAGGACTTCCTTTTCACCCAGTGGACACATGTCAGTGCTCACTCTATTTCTAGGTGGAATTTGATGGGATTAATCACTCCTTCCTTCTTCAAGCAGTAACTAATTTGCTTACTAGCTTCCTCAAATGTACTTTTGCAACACATTGACCACTGTGATCTTCCAAAATTAAACTTCAGATCATCTCACTTCTTGATCAGAATCCTCCTTCAAAGCTTCCCATTGCTCTTGGAATAACATCCAGACTTTTTACAAAGGCCCTTCATGTCAAGGGCAGGGAGGAAAGAAGGCAAGATAAAGTGATTTGGGGAATCAAAAAACAAAGAAAGATTTCTCTTCTAACTATCCGTCTAAATTCAACATCCTCCTGTATCACTCTTTTCTTTTCTCACATTATTCCTGCCACACTGGTCCTCTTGTAGTGGCTTGATGTTCTGTGTTTGTTTTCACATCGAGGCCTTTGTCCTTACTGTTCTCTTTGTCTGGTATGTTCTCTGTCCACTCCTCCACTGACTCCTTTTTCTTAACGTCTACTCATCTTACTTTTTTCAACTCGAAGGTTGTATCTTCAGTGAAGCTGTATCTAAACCTTCAACTACATTAGGTTTCCCCATGGTTCACTCTCACTGTACTTTGTACTTCACATTTTTTATCACATATAAAATTGTAATCAATTTGTATTGTTTTTAGTGTCTACTTTCCCCTACTAGACTGTAATCTCTATGAGAGCAGGGGCAATGTTTGTTTCATTCTTCAGAATGCCTAAAATTGTTTCTGGTACATGGTTGACACTCAGAAAGTATTGACTGAATAAATGAACAGGTGTCCTAAACCATTTATGGGTTTTGGTACAGAAAAGATTCTCAATAAACATCTATTGAATGAATGAGTGAATGAATAAGTAAAGGCTACAAGTATGATGTTCTAAGTTGCCATGCTTTTTCTATAAACTGCACCTTAGCCCAATAACTAACCTCAATCCTATTTACTCCCATGGCTTTGAAGGATCTGCAAGGCTCTCAGTCTAATTCATAACAGCTTTCTTTTCAGATATCTAATTTGTGTGTAGACCATGGGATTTAAAATGAAGGGAAAGGTGTTTCTCTGCTTATTGGAAGAACAAGAACACATATGAAATAAAAAATAATCCAAGACTGTATATGATAGACAGTATAATGGCATATAGCAGTGTGGTATCACTGAAAAAAGTACTGAACAAGATGATCGAAGACCTCTTTTCTAATTAGACATTGTTGATTTGCATCTCTGGCCTATTTTCTTATTTTCACCCTCTTCCTGTTGGCTGATTTTAACAACTTTTAAAGATAGATTTATGTTTTGCTATTGTTCTGCTTATCATGGATTACCACTGCCTCTCCTTCTAACAATCTATGTTTTACCTATTTTCCTCCTTACTCTTTGTAACCTGAAAATTATTCTTCCTGACAGAAGGACAAAAAAAAAAAAAAAAAAGTACGATGAAAAGTGAAGAGCAGTTTCCCTTATATCATTCATCAAATTTATAGCACTGACCTTATGCAATTTCTCTACCAATTCCTTACTTATCTTGCTCTGAATATAAACAAAGCATGTTATCTTTATTGTTATTTTTGCAATCCTTAGTACATTCTGGGCCTTCTTTCTTTCTATTCCTTTGAACTATGGTGAGAGATATTGCTCCAGGTACCTTTCACAGTAAGAGAGAGAGGAACATATCTGGAACAGAGATAAAGAGAGGATAAATTAAGTGATTTGTAGAAGAGCATTATTATTTCATGAGTATTTGTAAAGATTTATACATGTTAGTAAGTGTCACGTATTTGGAATAAAGCCTGGCACACAATAAATACTTACTAAATGTTAGCTATTACTTTTTGGGTGGTATCTATGATTATGGCTACATAAGTAAAAGTTCTAAAAGAAAAATAGATGCCACATTCATATTAAACAATTTAAGGAGACTTTAATGTTGGAACTACTTACACAGGTGTGAAAAGGATAGGAAAACCACAAAAGATAGTGTAATACTCTGGATATAATAGCAGTGGATGCTATTAGTACTCCTAGGACATAAGGGGTGCAAGTAAGGAATGATTCTTGGGACTCAGTATGAATAGATACACCTGTTAGAGAAGGCCGCTTGATAGCTGTGATCTTGATTGAAGGAAGTAGCCAGCCCACAGCTACCTTCCAGGGTACAAACTGGGAGAATAACTACCTCAACCATACTCTCCTCTCACTTCACAAACTCTTGGTGTTAACTCTCATTGGCCAAACTTCAACCAAAGGCAAGAAGAGAGGGGAGCCTGGTATGGAGTACACATAAGCTAGTCTCCTGGGACACAAAGCAAGATTGAGAAAGTTGAGGGCTGAAACTGTAATATAAAACAGAAGATATCACCACCACCATCATATAGATATAGAAGGTATAGTCTTTTAAGTATTAGAAGATACATTGTGAAGCATTTATGGAGTGACCAACAAGCGACCTGTGGAAACCTTTGGAGATTTCTGAGAAAAGATAATGCATTTTAGTTTGCAAAAAAAAACTCGCCCAGAATTTAATTAATAACTCCAACCCAGAATGCTGCCCTGATGGATGGAAGCTTCTCCTATATGCCTACAAATATTATACTTATCTTTCTTTGCACCTTTTTCAGTCATAATACCTCGGACATCTCTTGATAGCCTATGCCTTTTTAATGGAGCATTTATATTGCTGGTGTTTAAGAAATGACTGAAAAGGAGATAGATAAAAGAAAGGAGAGAAGAAGGTTGTTTTAACAGATGGTACTAGAAAAAAGACCTCAAACTTAAATAGCCAACTCTATATGCTTCTCTTTTTCCACCACTGTTATTCCACTCTTCTGTCACAAAGGGACAACACTGTATACAACTGTGTTGGGAGAGTTCAGAGAACTCTGATTTATTGGAAATTAGGGAAGATCCTATAAGAAGAATGATGTTTGAGCTAAGCTTTGAATAAAGGATATAGGCCTTAAAAATATAAACCAATATTTTTATACTTTTATTTGTATCCTATTTTCCATATGATTTAAAAAATAAATGCATAATCAATAATTATATATTTTAATGGGAACACATGGATAAACATGCATTTTTCCACATGTATAAAGATATTCCTTGTTGTTTTTAATAGTGCAACTTACATAATTCAAATGGGCAACAAAATTAGTAGTGTGTGTGGTATTTTAACATAAACTACTTTTGGATGGGAACTTAACCTCCCAGTACTTTGAGGTTCACAAAATATAGCTAAAAAATTTATTACTGAGGAAAATGAAGACTGCTGAAATCAACTGAAAGAGGGAATCTGTGTGTGTGTGTGTGTGTGTGTGTGTGTGTTTTGATTGTCATAACAGTGTTCTTCAGGTATCAGAACTTTTATATTTATTTAAGATATCATTAGGCACAGAAACTTTGGTAGAACAACTTTGATGTTTATATGAATTCTGTAATTTTGCCTGCACTGATATTACTCTTGGGTCCATTATTCTATTAGATCTATTAACTGACTTAATTACTTTTTTATTACAGCTCTTACAAAGTGGAGTACTTCTTACAACAATGCTTAAAGTCCACATTTTATTTTTAAGGCTTTAGATCTGGTTTTCATAAAACTTCCAAGATTGTGATGGCTATAGTCTTGTTTCATGGTCATATCACCTTTTTTTTTTTTCTCGTATTATTTTTAACTGAAGTAAAAACATCTAACATTGAGATTTACCCTCATGTTAATTATCTTAGCACACTGTCCTCAAAGTTGATCTATGTTGTCACCTTTGGAAGAATTTCTTATATTTTAAAACTGAATGATAATCTCATTTTTTTTATTTATGCATGTATCTATGGACATTTAAGTTGTTTCTACATCTTGGCTGTTGTAAATAATGCTGCAGTGAATATATTTGCAGTGCAAATATCTGTCATACTACCTGTCATCCTGCTTTCAATTCTTTTAGATAAAAACTCATAAGTGGCTTTGCTGGATCACACATTATTTCTATGTTTAATTTTTTGAGAAACTTTTATAGTGTTTCTTCAGGGGCTGTGCCATTTTACATCCCCACCTCAGGAAAAAAAAAGTCACAATTTCTCCATATCCTCACCAAAACACACCTTTAAAAAAAAATAATAATAGCTATTCCAGCAACTTGATGTATTATTGTTGTTTTCTTTTTAAAAGTCTATTTTGCTGTGCCAGGTCTTAGTTGCGACATGCAGGATTTTCTATCTTTGTTGTGGCATGTGGGCTCTTTAGTTGTGGCAATGCAGGGTCTAGTTCCCTGACCAGAGATTGAACGTAGGCCCCCTGCATTGGGAACATGGAGTCTATTCACTGGACCTACAGGGAAGTCCCCTTATTGTGGTCTAGATTTGCATTTTCTTGGTGATTAAGGATGTTGAGCACCTTTTTATGTGTTGGCCATTAGTATGTCATTTTTAGAGTATTGTTCATTCATGTCCTTTGCCTGCTATTTATTTATGCTAATGAGTTAAGTGATTTTTTTCTATGTTTTGTATATTAACCCCTTATAAGATATATGGCTTGCAAATATTTTCCCCCATTCTCTAGATTGTCTCTTCACTCTGTTAATTTCATCCTTTACCATGAAGAAGCTTTTTCATTTGATGTAGTCCCACTTGTCTAATTTTGCTTTGGTTTCCTGTACTTTTGGTGTCACATACACAAAATCATTGCTGAGACCAATGATATGAAGCTTCTCCCCTAAGTTTTGTCCCAAGAGTTTTATAGTTCCAGCTCTTACATTTAAATCTGTAATGAATTTTAAGTTGATTTTTATTTATGGTATAGATAGGTTCAGTTTCATGATTATGCAAGTAGGTATCCAGTTTTTCCAGAATCATTTGTTAAAAAAAGACTATCATTTCCGCATTGCATGTTCTTGGAATTCTTGTGGAAGATCAGCTTGTGTGTGAAATTTTTTATGTGTGAGTTTATATCTAGACTCTCTATTCTATTCCATTGTTCTGTGTCTTTTTTTTTTTTTTTTATAAGTACTGTACTGTTTTAATTAATGTAAAGTTGTAATATGTTTTGAAATCAGGAAGTGTGATGTCTCCAGCTTTGTTTTTCTTATTCAAAATTGTGTTGACTATTTAGGGTCCTTCACTGTTCCATATATATCTTAGGATTTTTTTTTATTTCTCAAAAAAAAATCCCTGGGATTTTGATACAGATTGCATTGAATCTATAAATTGCTTTGTGTACTATTGGCATTTTAGCAATGTTAAGTCTTCTAGACTTTGGGGTGCCTTTACATTTAATTTTTTGTCTTTTAAATTTATCAGTGTTTCATAGTTTTAGCATACAAATCTTTCACTTCTTTTCCTAGTCTGTAAGTATTTTATTCTTTTTGATGCTATTATAAATAAATGGAGCTTTTTTTTTTTTCATTTCTTTTTTTTATGCTGTTGCTGCTGCTGCTAAGTCACTTCAGTCTTGTCCGACTCACTGCGACCCCATAGACGGCAGCCCACCAGGCTCCTCCAACCATGAGATTTTCCAGGCAAGAATACTGGAGTGGGTTGCCATTTCCTTCTCCAATGCATGAAAGTGAAAAGTGAATGTGAAGTTGCTCAGTTGTGTCCGACACTTAGAGAACCCGTGGACTGCAGCCTACCAGGCTTCTCTGTCCGTGGGGTTTTCCAGGCAAGAGTACTGGAGTGGAGTGCCATTGCCTTCTCCGTCTTTTTGTATAGCTTATGTTAATGTATAGAAACAATTTTGTGTTCTGCAACTTTTACTGAATTCATTTATTAGTTCCAACAGTTGTTTGTGTGGGGGAGAGTGGAGTCTGTGGAGTATTTAGGGCTTTCTATGGGANACTAATAGTGTTTACAATGCCTTACTTTGGTCATGATTTAGGCACTGAAGTACCTTATATTTAATTAGGGTAATTTATACTAACATTCGAAGAAGGCAATGGCACTCTTGTGTAGACAATCCCATGGACAGATGAGTCTGGAAGGTTGTTTTCTATGGGATCATGAAGAGTCGGACATGACTGAGAGACTTCTCTTTCACTTTTCACTTTCATGCATTGGAGAAGGAAATGGCAACCCACTCCAGTGTTCTTGCCTGGAGAGTCCCAGGGACGGGGGAGCCTAGTGGGCTGCCGTCTATGGGGTCACACAGAGTCAGACATGACTAAAGTGACTTAGCAGTAGCAGCAAACATAATAGTATCTCTTACAGAGATAATTTATTTCCTGTTTTTCTTGCCTAATTGCTTTGGCTAGGTGAGAGTAGGCATCCTTTCCTTGTACCTGATCTTAGATTAAAAGCTTTTAGGTTATTTCTTTATTTTTTACCATTGGGTATGACATTAGCTGTGGGCTTTTTATATATGGCTCTTACTATACTGAGGTACTTTTCTTCCATTCTCTGTTTCTTGGGAGTTTTATCATGAAAGAATGTTGAGTTTTGTCAGTGATTTTCCTCCTTTTGTTGAGATGATTTGGTGATTTTATTCTTCATTTTGTTAATATATTGCTTTGAGTAATTTTTCTATGTTGAAGCATTCTTGCATTTAATTTCCACTTGGACAAAGTTGTATGACCGTTTTAATATGCTGTTGGATTTTATTTGCTAGTATTTTGCATGCAATTTTTGCATCTACACACATCAAGGTAATTGGCCTCTAATTTTCTTTTCTTATAGTTTCTTTGACTTTGGTGTTAGGATAATGCTGACCATGAAACATGAGTTTGGAAACATTTTCTTCTTTTTGGAAAAGTAATGAAGACTGGCATTAATTCTTTAAATGTTTGGTAGAATTCTCCAGGGAAGCCATAGTCCTGTACTTTCTTTTCTTTAGTAAGAAGATTCTGATTACTCATTCAGTCTCCTCACCAGTCATGTTTATTTGGTGTTTTTCTGTTTCTTCATGATCCAAACTTGGTAGATTGTCTATTTCTAGGACTTTATCCATTTCTTCTAGGTTTTCCAGTTTTTTTTTGGTGTATAGTTGTTTAGTATTCAATTATAATACTTTTTTTATGTGCTGATATAATGCATTTTCTTTCATTTCTGCTTTGATTTACTTGAGCTTACCCTTTTTTGTTAGTCTAATTGTTTCTCAAATTTGTTTTTCTCAAAATGATCTACTCTTCCATTTTTTCTGTTCTCTATTTATTTGGGTTCTATATTTTTTTTGGTGTGAATTTTGGGCTTTTTGTTATTTTTCTAGTTTTTAAAGGTGTAATATTAGTTAGTTTATTTAAGATCTTAGTTCCATTCTCTTTTTTACCTTTTTGTTAAATTTATTTTTAGTTGAAGGATAATTATGTTACAGTGTTGTGTTGGTATCTGCCATACACCAACATGAATCACACATATGTATACATATGTGCCCACTCTCTTGAACCTCCCACCAATCTCAGACACTGTCCCACTGTTCTAGGTTGTCTCAGAGCACCAGATTTGAGCTCCATATACAATACAACAAATTCCCACTAGCTATCTGATTTCACCTTGTCTAACTCAATGAAACTAAGACATGCCGTGTGGCGCCACCCAAGATGGGCGGGTCATGGTGGAGAGGTCTGACAGAGTGTGGTCCACTGGAGAAGGGAATGACAAACCACTTCAGTCTTCTTGCCTTAAGAACACCCTGTACAGTATGAAAGGGCAAAATGATAGGATACTGAAAGAGGAACTCCCCAGGTCAGTAGGTGCCCAATATGCTGCTGGAGATCAGTGGAGAAATAACTCCAGAAAGAATGAAAGGATGGAACCAAAGCAAAAACAATACCCAGCTGTGGATGTGACTGGTGATAGAAGCAAGATCCGATGCTGTAAGAGCAATATTGCATAGGAACCTGGAATGGCAGGGCCATGCATCAAGGCAAATTGAAAGTAGTCAAACAAGAGATGGCAAGAGTGAATGTCAACATTCTAGGTATCAGTGAACTAAAATGGACTGGAATGGGTGAATTTAACTCAGATGACTATTATATCTACTACTGTAGGCAGGAATCCCTCAGAAGTAATGGAGTAGCCATCATGGTCAACAAAAGGTCCAAAATACAGTACTTGGATGCAATCTCAAAAACGACAGAATGAACTCTGTTCATTTCCAAGGCAAACCATTCAATATCACAGTTATCCAAGTCTATGCCCCAACCAGTAATGCTGAAGAAGCTGAAGTTGAACGGTTCTATGAAGACCTACGAGACCTTTTAGAACTAACACCCAAAAAAGATGTCCTTTTCATTATAGGGGACTGGAATGCAAAAGTAGGAAGTCAAGAAACACCTGGAGTAATAGATAAATTTGGCCTTGAAANGAGAAGACTCTTGAGAGTCCCTTGGACTGCAAGGAGATCCAACCAGTCCATTCTGAAGGAGATCAACCCTGGGATTTCTTTGGAAGGAATGATGCTAAAGCTGAAACTCCAGTACTTTGGCTACCTCATGTGAAGAGTTGATTCATTGGAAAATACTCTGATGCTGGGAGGGATTGGGGGCAGGAGGAGAAGAGGTCGACCGAGGATGAGATGGCTGGATGGCATCACGGACTCAATGAGTGTGAGTCTGAGTGAACTCCGGAAGGTGGTGATGGACAGGGAGGCCTGGTGTGCTGTGATTCATGGGGTCGCAAAAAGTCAGACACGACTGAGCGACTGAACTGAACTGAACTGATGTGCCAATAAACTTTATTTATGGACACTAATATTTCATTTATTTTCTTGGTCTCCAAAATCACTGTAGATGGTGACTGCAGCCATGAAATTAAAAGACACTTGGTCCTTGGAAGAAAGGCTATGACAAACTTAGACAGCATGTTAAAAAGCAGAGACATTACTTTGCCGACAAGGTCCACATAGTTAAAGCTATGGTTTTTCCAGTAGTCATGTATGGATGTGAGTTGGACGATAAAGAAGGCTGAGCACTGAAGAATTGATGCTTTTGAACTGTGGTGTTGGAGAAGACTCTTGAGGTCCCTTGGACTGCAAGGAGATCCAACCAGTCCATTCTGAAGGAGATCAGTCCTGGGTGTTCATTGGAAGGACTGATGTTGAAGCTGAAGCTCTAATACTTTTGGTTACCTGATGGGGAAAACTGACTCTTTAGAAAAGACTCTGATGCCGGGAAACATTGAAGGCAGGAGGAGAAGGGTATGACAGAGAATGAGGTGGTTGGATGGGATCACTGACTTGATGGACATGAGTTTGAGCAAGCTTTGGGAGTTGGTGATGGACAGGGAAGGCTGGTGTGCTGCAGTCCATGGGGTCTCAAAGTGTCAGACACGACTGAGCCACTGAACTGAATATTTCATGTAGTTTTCATACACTGATGTTATTCATCTTATAAATTTTTTTCAACTATTTAAGAGTGTAAACACCATCCTTAGATCACAGGACATGCAAGGACAGGCAGTGGGTCATGTTTGGCTGACCTCTGCTATAGACCTTCACATCTTCAGTTTGGAAGTCTTATTTGCCTAGTGAGCTTCCCTGGTAGCTCAGATGGTAAAGAATCTGCTTGTGATGCAGGATACCTGGGTTTGATCCCTGGGTTGGGAAGATCCCTTGGAGGAGAGCATGGCAACTCCCTCCAGTATTCTTGCTTGGATAATCCCCATGGACAGAGGAGCCTGGTGGGCTTTGGTCCATGGGGTTGCACAGAGTTGGACATGACTGAGCGAATGAGCACAGCATAGGATAGCACAGCACAGGGCACCTCTGTGCTTGTGGAGATGCCCATTATTAGAATTCTGTTGGCGGCTTCTGGTTCTGCTGCAAAGCATGTGATGGGGTGTCAACAGTACTTCCTCATTCACTGGAGACTGGTTATATCCACCACGTGGAACACTTCTAAGAGACAATTGAAGTGATAGACTAAGTGGTCCTTTAAATGCAAACATGCATTTCTTGGGTAGGGACATGTCCCAGGTTCCCAAGATATTTCTTTAAGGTTTGAAAACAAAGCAAAGTGGTGTTCTCTATTTGCCATGAGTTTTCTGCATTCTCTGTGACCTTATAACTCAGTTATCATAGTTTATAGAATGGGTTTTGCTCATAGGTGGGGAAGTGGCTGCCCCTGAAGGGTAATTTTACTGGGATTGAGGAAGAAACCCTATGTCCCCATGAAAGACTCAAGGAAGTTCACAGTCATGATTTTTGGTTGACTTGTCTGTCCCTGCTGTTTTGGGGGTAAACTGGGCTTCATTGCTGTTGTTTAGGGATGTTTACACTATATTCATGGTAAGAAGTATAGAAAGAGAGTGTCTTTCTTTGTTCATTGCACTTCAGGACTCTGGTTTCGTCAGGGGTTCATGAGCAAAAGTAGATTTACAGTGAAGCTAACTTCAGAACACCGCTTCCAAATCCTTGCAAAGGGCCCCCAAACTGTGTCATGCGGTCTTGCAATTTTGTGAAATGTGCAAAATAACTTAGTTTTGTGGGTTATTTTTAAAGAACTCCACCCTTCTAAACTGTAAAAGCTTTAGACCCCACGAAACATGGATCTGCTTCAGGCTCTGTATTTGCAGGCTGGGACTGACTTATACCTTTTTGGAAGGTGAGAGGAAAAACACTTTTGTTGGTAGATAAGGAGGATTCCGGGATTTGTGAGTAAATCTTCCTTAAGGCCTCAGACTGAAGAAAACGTAAAAGGTTTTCTTAGGGAAAGGGGCATGAAACTTGAGAGAGGAATGACATTGTTGGTGTTTTCCTGTGCTCCCCATGCCACCACCTCCAGAAAAAAAGGAAAACCAGGATGTTTGAGAAAAAGAAGGGCAGGTATCTTAAACTGATCAGAAAAGAACCTCATATACTCAGCATTTTAACATGCTTCATATACTGTCTAATTCGATACTGGCTGATACTGTTCAATGCTGCATTATCTGCTATAAAATGATTAGGAAATGCTGGTAATGATGATAGAAATACATGTTACATGAGTGTTACCATTTATAAAACACTTTCACATACTTTCGCTCATTGGTAACCACTGAAGCCAAGAAAGCCCCTCTTTATTTAGGTCTTTGGATGCCTCCAGAATTAACTGGGATCCTGTGAAAGACTGAGATGGAATGTTCTCTACGGTCTTTTTAATTATTCCCTACTTGTCTGCATGTGTGCCCAGGCGCTCAGTCGTGTTCAGCTCTCTGTGACCCCATGGACTGCAGCCCACTGGGCTCCTGTCTCAGTGGAGACTACTGGAGTCCCTGGTGAGACTACTGGAGTGGGTTGCCATTTCCTTCTCCAGGGATCTCCCTGACCCAGGGACTGAATCCACATTTCCTGTATTACAGGCAGATTATTTACCATTGAGCCACTAGGCAAGCATCTATTCTTTCCTTATTTTGTGATAAAAACCATGACACCTGTCAGTTTCTCTTCTTTTGTGAATTCTTCAGCATTGGGACAGTCAAAATAACCATTGAACTTTGACACACAAAGCTGTTTGCTTCTCTTCAAGTGGCTTCTAATTTTTGCTTGCAAAACTACTCAATTGGCAAGCGAAGAACTCAGTTCCCTCAAAACCTACTCTTAGTAAGGCAGTATTTGCATTCATCAGCTTTGTCTGTAAAAACATACTGCTGACCTCTGGCTGTTTGACCTTTTAAATGAAAAAGCACCACTGGGACACATAATTAAATTTATACACATTCAAGGGTGTGCTCAATCAGAGAAATGTGTGATTGTGAAAGAGTTGATCTGGAATTTTAGTCTGTAGTTCAGTTAGGAAGGAAAAGTGCTGGCAGAATGGAAAAGATGAAGTGCTCTTGAGTACAGAGAAAGGAGGGATGTATAGGATTGGAAGGTTCAGGGAAGGTCTGTGGAATGGAGTTTTGAGTCCTTTGACATGGGCAGAAAGGGCATTCTAGGTAGAACAGATAGTGGGTTAAGGTGGAAAGGTCAAGATATGGCCAATCCTTGGTCCATTTTGGCAAGTACGTGGGATTCGGGGAAGTAGATTTGTTTCAGTCGAATGAAACCTTTAAACTCCACTCAGTGAACTCTTCACAGATACTCGTGTACACATTCAATTTCATGTTATGAATAGTTTTCTAATTTTTAAAGCTGATTTACTCAGGAATAGATGAATCATTATTTCTTATAACAATTGGTTATTAGTGCTTGGTATTTGAATAATCACATTACTTGAGCAAAGAAATTTGAAAATGATACTAAGAAATAGATGATCTAGAAATCACTTTAATGCATTTTTAGAGAGGATTGTCTTCTTAGTTCTGACACTTCATTGGCTTCCTGAGACTTTGGGTCCTTTTAAATATTCTGAATATCATCTTCCTTTGAAAAACAAGAATAATTTAGAATTTGAAGATCTAGATTTGAGATTTAACTGTCACTAAAAAGGCAGATGATAGATGGATCATTTCATCCATTTGAAACTCAGTTATTATTTTATATGTAAGGTAAAGCATGGTCTGATGACTTTTAAAGTGATTTCCAGCTTTTAAATTTCTGTGTTCAGCAGCACATTTTAATACAAAACAGGAGCATCTCTGGGCTTCCCATGTGGCTCTGTGGTAAAGAATCCACCTGCCAAGCAGGAGATGCAGGTTTGATCCCTGGGTCGGGAAGATCCCTGGAGAAGGAAATGCCAAACCACTCTAGTATTCTTATCTGGAAAATCCCATGGAGAGAGGAGCCTGGTGGGCTACAGTCCTTGAGGTCATAAAGAGTCAGACACGACTGGGTGATTGAGCATGCACACAACATACACATGAACGTCTCTAGCAAATAATTGAAAAAAATAAACAATACTCCTGATATTTTCCTCCTGTAGTTTACATGATTAGTTACTTGGAACATTACCTTCCTGTATCAGTTGGTTTTCTTCTGTAGCCACTATCTCTCTTTATGCTCATCTTATACTCAGACATTCAGACACGGATCCTGCTCTGGCTTCTTCTACCAGGAATAAGAAAGCATTTTAAGGGCCTCCTCTTACTTAATTGAATCATGATTAGAAATGAGGATTTGGGAGGGTGGTTAGTAAGGACAATCATCTCTGATGTCTCAGACTTTCCTAAAACTGTGGGTTTTTTTATTAGAGAGTAGAGAGATGTATGAGAGTGGCTTCTGTGCTTGTTTGAATTAATTATATCACTGCTTTATGTGAATGCAATGTGAGTACATGTCATTTATCTCGATCTTCATATATAGAGATGGGCAGATGCTTGTATTTGTACATTCAAATACATATACAAGTATAGTGAGCAAATTGGAAGAACCCTGTGTAATCTCAGAGCTGAATTGAAATTTTCATGTATCAGCAATACTACCAAACAGTTTTGTTGTTATTACTAAAACAACAGAGACAAATTCACTTGAATACTTGCTGGAGGAAAGAATTTTATTTACTTTTTAATTGTGTAGCTAATCAAGAGAAAGGTTTTAAAAACTTATATTTTGTTAATAGTATACATGGAACAAAAGAATGGAAAGAAACACCATAAAGGAGTTTGACTAATTCATCTCTCTCTTTTGATCCATCTATCCATCCATGCATCCATGCATCCATCCATCCATCCATTTATATAATCTATTCCCTAATTTAAAGTCAATAGTGATTATTTTGAATTCTGGAACTATAGTTGTTTTTTATATACTCAAATTTTAGTTTGTAACGTGTTTTTATAATGTAAAGACAAAAATATACAACAAAATAAGAAATGTATTTTGTCCAGGAAACACTTCTTAGGAATAAACTTAGAATTGGGTGATGAGGAGTAGGGCTTCAGTTCAGATCAGTTCAGTTCAGTCACTCAGTAATGTCCGACTCTTTGCGACCCCATGAATTGCAGCACACCAGGCCTCCCTTTCCATCACCAACTCCCGGAGTTTACTCAGACTCACGTCCATCGAGTTAGTGATGCTATCCAGCCATCTCATCCTTGGTCGTCCCCTTTTCCTCCTGCCTCCAATCCCTCCCAGCATCAGAGTCTTTTCCAATGAATCAACTCTTTGCATGAAGTGGCCAAAGTACTGGAGTTTCAGCTTTAACATCATTCCTTCCAAAGAACACCCAGGACTGATCTCCTTTAGGATGGACTGGTTGGATCTCCTTGCAGTCAAGGGACTCTCAAGAGTCTTCTCCAACACCACAGTTCAAAGCATCAATTCTTCAGCGCTCAGCTTTCTTTATAGTCCAACTCTCACATCCATACATGACTACTGGAAAAACTATAGCCTTGACTAGATGGACCTTTGTTGGCAAAGTAATGTCTCTGCTTTCTAATATGCTATCTAGGTTCAGTATGAACTAAATTGGCTACATAGTTTTTAGATGTTGGCATTATACTGACGTGTCAATGGGATGATTTCTGTTTACGTTATTGGTTGGTGTGGATAGGAAGGATGAGTAGGACTATCTTTGGTCCATCCAGGTCATGCAGGATCCTTAATTTATTCAGTGCTGCCAAAGATAAAGACACATATTTAGACCCTTAACACTGAACCCCTCAGATCAGGCATTCCTAACTCAACAAGAGTTGTCATCAGAGCCATTGGAGAAAGGAGTGCCTGGGGTCAGCCCTCTAATTCTAAAATCACTTACTGTGTTATTACTCTTCTTTGTGAGAAAGGGGACCCTCTTCTATTCTTTCCTCTTCTCTCCTCCTTTCCCTTACTCTATTCTACCTAGTACTTCCATTCTCTTTCCCTTTCAGCTCTGCAAGATAATTCCTGGAAAGAGAATGTCGAGAGGAAATGCAGTTGCCCAAAAATTCACATGGAAGCCTGCTTTTGAAGGAGTTCTTCATTTTATTTCTCCTGGAGATGGGAGCCTGACCTATTCACATTGGCCAGGGACACTAAAATGAGCAGATAGAGAAATACTCAAAGCTATACTTCATTTTACCTATGTTGATTCATATCAGTAGACAACAAAGAAGAAGAGAATTTGCCCGTGGAAATTCTTCCCCATGGAAACCAAAATGAATGTTGGCACAGAGTAGAGGCCAAGTGTCCTTCATTTATTTTAGGCTGTTTGCTGGATGTTTATTAAGCTCAGTCCTCTTGCTTAAGCCCTGAGGTATTTGGGAGCACCGAATTTATTTACTGTCATAGCTACCTTAATCTTTGATTCCACAGCAAGATGCATGTCCTGGGCCAGGAGGAGTAGAGTGCTCCATTTAGATATTTTAAAAATTAATTTTTACCAGAGTACAGTTGCGTTACAATGTTGTATTAGTTTCTACTGTATCGCAAAATGAATCGGCCATACCTATACATATATGCCCTCTCTTCTGGATTTCCATCCCATTCAGGTCACTGTAGTGCATCAAGTAGAGTTACCTGTGCTATATAGTAGGTTCTCATTCAGAGCTGAACATCCTTTAAAGCAGACATATATACTAGCTGATTGTGGGCAGGATCTTCAGAAGAGAAGCAGATGGGAGGTTGGATGATGATCTTATTTCACAAACTCAGGAAATTCTACAAACATCTTCGAAGTTTTGGTGATCATTTTTCTCCTTCAGTCTTAAACCATAGCATTTTTCCCATGCTTTTTTTTTTTTTTAATGCCCCGTGGGAGTTGGATAATATGAAGGTGAAGGTATGCAGAGGGCTACATGTTTGGAGGATCTATTGTGCATTGGGAGCTGTCGTGTGCTTTGCAAACTCTTCTTTCCTTAAAACCAGCCTTTGAAGCAGGCGTTTAAAAACCACATTTACTAATGAAAGAACTGAATCAGAGGCTTAAGCAGCTGGCCCCAAATCAGAGAGGAAGTGGCCAGGTGGGCGTTTGAAGTAGACTGACTTTTCTCTAGAACTGGAGGTCTTTTACCATAGCTTTTTTTTTTTTTTTTTGGCCCACTTTGTTTGCTCAAACCTTTGGTATCATCTCTTCTGAACTCAGTGGCTGACTGTTCCTTAGATGTAAAGAGAAAGTTTCATAAGCCAGCCATCCCTATCTAACTAAGGATAGTGATAAATCATTCACATTCTCTACTTAATCATCTTGACTGGTTTGCCATTTCCTCCTGGGGTTTTGGTGGGATAGGACACCAATCTGGAAACCAACCTTCCAAGGCTGAGCATCATACCTTTGCAGGATGAAGGAGAGAAACCCCACTCTCTTCTTTATTATCCCTTTCGTCCCAGCCTCTGGCAAGTACTACTTGCACAGTAGGTTTCCCATGAGTGCTTTCTGATGGTGACCTTGATGTTGCTACTAATGCTTTTGCCAGTGAGAATTAAGCTCAGCCTCCCTCTTTTGCCTCTAGGAAAAGTTTCCTCTTTCATTTATATTCAGTTATTACCTCTTCCTATCTTCCAACAAGCAGTAATTGACCCAGATAAGATTTGGATTTTCTAAACAAGCTTCCTGCGCTGTCTCTTTTCTTCATTATGGAACCTGACAGAAAATGAAAAGCAAAGAAACAATCTTGAAATGCCATATGGGAGGTGTCACTTAAAGCATTTATATATTAATTTGATCTCTATATTAAAGATCACAGGCGCACAGAATCTGTGGCTCTGTTATTTAGTAAATAATGTATCTGGGTTTTTCAGCCTTGAGAGACCACTTAATCTTTCTGTTGCCTCGGGGCATGGCTGAATTACCTTCCGTATAAACTGATACAGGACTTGGATTCAGTGGAAAGAGCACTGGAGTGGGAGTTAGGTGATTTAAGTTTTACTTTCTGAGTTTAAGCACTATACTTGCATCCCCAGTGCCAAGGACAGTATCAGCCAAATCTTAGGCTTTCAGTAAATGTTTACTGAAAGATGTGTGATTTGAGGCAACCCCCTTGCTCTCTCTGAGCTTCAGCTGCAGAATGAAAGGATTGTCCTAAAGTTTCTTCCGATGATTCTGTAATTCTGTAAGTGTTTTGTTCTGTATTTCAAATCTCTTAGTCATTTATCTTCTTATACCTCCTTTGGTAGGTTTCTGGCACCAAAAGTGCAGTATTTAACTTTCTTCTTAAACCTGCCTTTCTTCTCTTTCCCAAACATCTCCAGTCATGCTAATCCTGACAAAGTTTGGTTGTTTAGGTTTTGTGTATCTCTAGGTTGTCTTGTCTTAATAAGAGTGGCAAAAGCGTTCTTTTGTTTTCTGCCCTCTGAAAGGCTGTGTAACTTGTCAACTCTTTTATATATTCAACCTTAGTTTATTTGTTGACTTTTAAATAACAACGCACATAATAGGAAAAATATTCAATCATGGAAAATAAAGGCAGGGTGATTCTTTGTCAATTGTGCTTTAAATAAAGCTCTGTAAATATGGCTAAGTTTTGGGTTTCATAGGCAGAATTCTTTTAGTGACTGCACGTAACATAATTTCACATACACCAACCACCATGGAAAATATCACTCACCTTTTATGGTCATGTTTTCACAACGAATTTATAGAGTTGACTGTGACCAGGAAGGAAAAAATGTGTCGATATTGGCCAGTCTTTTTCTCAGCTCACCTCACTGGCTGAACCAACGTACTCCTGAAAAGACAATGCTAATAAAACCGTATATTTGATATATAAGATCTAACATTTAAGCAGCTTCTCAGTTCTCATGGATCAGGTAGGTTACAGGACTCTTGAGATCTCATTTTTTCTCATCTATAGGATGGGGATGACAGTACTCATATGGGGTTTTGGGAACTTTGAAAGAATATGCATATAAAGAATGCCAGAAGCAGAGGTGGGTTATCTTAAGCTGTCAGCAAATCAGTGAATAACAGCTTTAAAAAGATATCCTTATTATTATTATTGAGTTGGTTTTGCCCAAAACATTGAAGAAACAATCACAAGAAGGTCTTTGAGAGATCCATGTTCGCCTCTAGTTAACCAGTTTACACAGAAATGATTTCAGAATTAAATTGTTCTACTTTGCAGTGGATGAACCACACTTGGACCAAAAAATGTGGTTTCAATTCAGATGCAGGAACAGAAACATAAGCTAAATCTCCTCATAAAGAGAGTGTTTTGTGACATGGTTTTTCTTTCCCTATTAAAGAAATATTTTTCCATAGGAGGAAAGGAAGGTGAGTATATTTGGGAGAGTAAAGGGGCTTGACACAATTATTTCTTAAACTAATATCACTGGTGATATTAATAGTAAGCAACCCAGAATGAGAACATTTCTAATATTTTACAATTCTGAATGAATAAGGTGTAAGTGGAAGAAAGAGATATAATTATCATAGGGAACAAAATCTTCTGTTTCATTGGGTTTATTTTTTTCCCATTCATGACATCTTAGAAATGCATAGTTAACCCTGAGAGATGAAAAATGCCTGTTGTTCTTTCGAATTGTTTGCTGTGTCCAGCTTTTCTTTCCTCACTCAATTCTGTTGAATACTTACGAGTTGTCACATTTTTAGTAAGTAATAACTGTGTCAAGCTGTGATGACAAAATATCCCAACATAACTGTTAATAAGCATTGTCATTTTAAGCATGAAACAGTTTAGCCAATGATTTATCTCTTATAATGCAGCACTTGGGGCAGCTGTATGATTTGTCTCTTTAGCAAGTCAAGTAATTTCTTTAACAAAATGTTAAGCACAGATGGGCCATAAGCTGTCAGTTAACTATTATTGTGTCTGCATCTGCTTGCTTTCAATGCACTGTTTTATGTATTCAGTCAGTTACTTAGCTGCGGCTCTGTGAAAAGCTGAACCTACTCTGATTGGCAAATAAAATGTTCATTTGTCTCTTCTTCCTATTGTTTTGTTTTGGTAACACATGTCAGCAGCTCAATTACCCAGTTCATTAACAGCTCCCAAAGGACATGATGGCCAGCCCGTGATAAGGGGGCAATTGTGGCACATATGGTCAATAATGGCCTCTCTCTTGGAATTGTAAATAAAAGTCACTTGGCCCTTTTCCTTTCACCAGAACTACTGTTTTCCTGTTCCCCTTCAGTGTGCAAATTACCTTTCTTTGCTCCCTGCAATCCAATCCCAGTAAAGCAAAACCTAGTTTACTGTTTTTTGAGACTCAAGAGACTTCAGCAGAGAGGGAGCTCTGGCTCTTAATTTTAATTATGACTGACTTTTAAGCTCTTGAGGGAGGAAAGTTCTTATCAAGGGAGACTATTCTTAGAAAGCTGTTAGCTGATTAATTAGTTAACTAATCAGTTTTCCTAATTGAATAGCAACACATTTTCTTGGAGCTTTTATCTCTTTTCCTCTTTGAAATACTCTGGAGGCTGAAATAACTCTGGTTACCACAGAATTTGAAGAAGCAATTTATTAATAAAACAAAAACGTGCCAGTAGAAATCATTTGTAGAAATCATCTTTGCTCCATGAGAGAGATTCATTTCCTTCCAGAATTCTTGTTCCAGGTAAGTCTCAAAATAAAGGGTTTAAGAAGCCACTGGGTTCATCTGAGTCACTGTCAGAGTCCCCCCAAACCAGTAAGGATTCCTTCTTCCTTTTTATACCTTTGGAAGGAGATGCCGAAACAGTTCCTTTGGGGTTTTGTGGCTCCCTTAAGCAAAATGTTGCTTGTGTCAGGGGAAAAGAAAGGGCAGAAGCCTGTTTTTACTTCAACATATCAAGGAATACAAAATAATCATTTCTAAAGCTCCTAAAAATAATCACTAGCAGGGCTGAGATGGATGAGAGATAAATAAACCTGTGTTTTTACAAAATTGGCCTTTTAAGCGACTCACGGTCAGATGGTGGCTGTGAGAAGAGAGCTCCACCCCCAATACGTTTCCTTAGCGTAAAGTGGATGGAGACCTCACCCGCGCGTGAAATTCATTATTATTGGAACCTCAGGATGGGTGGGGAGGGGGCTTTTGGGGGCCATGCAGCTCCATGTTTCGGAGGCAACTAGGCTGTACCGCCAGCCTCTGCTTCGCAGTCCTTATTTACACCAACACCCAATGGAGCACGTTGTCCTTTTCAAGTCACTCCCGGGTCCGGAGCACACGGGCCCTTCTGGGCTGCCCCCGCGGCCGGCCATATTCATAACCAATCTGTACTCTCCTCCCAGGGCAGCGGGGACTCCGGGAGTTGTTGAGTGTCAGGGTTTATTTGTGCTATTTTGATTAGCACCAACCTGGCAGGAGCTTATTTTCCTTCTAATGACCCCGTGCTGTGAGAAGGCAGCTTCCGAGGGGAGGGCTTGGGTCAGAGGGGAGGGGACCGGCAGTGCGTTTCTGCAGCCCCCTAAGTGGGGGTTGGGGGCGCTGCTGGGCGGGAACAAGGGTAGGCGAAGGGCTGGAGGGTCTTAATTATATTGAGAGTTTCTAAAAGAACCTTTCCGAGAGAGCCCAGAATATCCTTCCCATAAACTGTCCTTGCCTTTTTCTTTTTTTTTTTTTTTTTGGTAACTGCTTAAGATTTTCGGGCTGGCTGGCACATTTTGCGGGAGAAAATGTAGTGGCTTTAAAAGCAAAACAAGACCCCTACCCGCCCATCTCCCCTACGAGGCCGCTGATCAGGTTATAAACCAAACCGTCTCTCCTAGTTTATCAACGAACACAGTCAGAATTACTCAAATTCTAGTTCTGAATTAGGAATTCTGGAAAGTGCGAGAGTTTGTTAGGTCGCATACACTGGCTAGATCTTAGATACCTTAGGATTTTGTTGTAAAACTTTGGTTCTTTTCAGCGGAGTTTTTTTTTTTTTTTTTCCTTTCGACGTATATACAATTTTAAAAATTAAATAAAATCGCCGATTACTTTTTAGCTTGTGAATTAATGTGGAAGGGAAGCTTCCAGGTGCTGAAGTCTCTCAACTGGCTTGGATTAACCCCTACTGTGCGTCCATTTCAACCTCCCCCTCCTCCCGCCTCTGGAAAAAAAAAAAAAGTACCCAACCTCCCCTTTCTCATCCACTCCGGCTTTCTTTGTGTCTGCTGCTCCCTGCCAGGCAGGTGTCAGAGCCCGAATGAGGGTAAACGCTCCGCTGATGGATTCCACAGATGGAGCGTGGAAATCGGTAGAATAGGCCTCGGCCACAGGCCATTTCTGGGGATCCAACAAAAGCCTCCAAATAAGTCAACAAAAATCCCAAAGATCACAAAGGGAAAATGTCATTTGTCATTTACTCTGGGGCTGTGAGGGAATATCAGACTCTTCCTGGCTTTCACCCGAGTAAACACGAGAGAGGTCATTCACATCTCTCAGTGTAAAAGGACCACTTCGGATCAGAAAACAGTTAGTGTCCCATTGTCTCCTCCTGTGTTGAATAGTGAAACTCCCTAACACTCGAGAGGTTCTACGACTGGATGCCAAGTAAGTGCATCCAACTTCAAGTTGACCCGTTAAAGACCTCCTGGGATATACCTCTGAAATACCCGTTCAGTGTCGAACACAGCGTGAGACCACCTCGTGGGGTTCTCAGGAACCATTTTTATTTTTCTCGTTCTTTCATCAGTGAAACACAGATTTGAGGGCCGGTGCTGACAGGTTTAGCTCCAAAAGGTTAGTACAGATACCGGGACCGTGTGATTCAGTCTGAGGCTGTCTGAGAAGAAATGACCGACAACCAAGGAAGTTCAGCCTCAAAACCTGCAGGGCCTCCTCCCATGTCTGTAAATCGCGTTGTATTATATCAGGGGCAAACATAGAGTTTAAATGGTTGTCATGTTTTGATTCTTTAATTATTCAAATGAAAGGTCTTGCTGAGAAGAAAGACAGTGTGCCAAATGCATTCTTGTGAGTTATTTTGTTTCTCCATTTTTTGCCTGTCTCCCATCTCTGAATTATACTAGTCTGGAAACCAGTAATTATAGAACCCCACGTGACTAAATCCCTGTAAAATTGAGGTAAGATCTCATGTATAATAGCGTTAACTAGGATGAAATATTTCCCGAGGCTACAGAAGAGGTCACAAGGGGTTAACGGACAAAGACATACTCTCTAATTCTGTAATGCCTTCTTTAATTAAACTTCATGGTCGGTCCGCGGTGGTAAGACTTTTGCCGTCTCCTCCCAGTTTGTTTCTGAAGGAAGAATTTGTAATCCTGTGGGGTATGATTGTTGCCTATGCTTGACCTTTTTTATTTTTTTAAGCTGAAAATACCCATTTTCCCAAGGTGGTTTTTGGGAGTTAGTGTGAGATCATTGGGATAACAGATTTTTGCTCCTAACATTTAGAATTAGCTTGACATAGAAAAAGAAGAAATGAACTTCTTTCAAAATTAAGAATAAAACACAAGGTTGAAGTACTTAGGCACCTGGTGAAAGGTGACATTTTCCCAGCGATCACACTGAGGTTTCTGCTGAATAACTTGTGAATATCCCAATAGATTTCAAATTTTTATTCCTGTCCTTTTTGTCTTAAAAGAATTTGAGGTTACCTTATAGCTCTTGATATCCTTTCATCAGGGTGCCTTTAATATAAAAAAAGAAGGCTTTAATACAGATACAAACTGAGTGATCAGTTCAACTGCTTGTGATCAATAATATTTTCCAGCTTGATCCTGGATCTTAGGACCAAGGGTCTATGATGATTATTAATGGAGACTGCAAATGGTCAGACAATTTTAATTTCTTAAATTGATTCAATATCTTGGAAAATTGATTAGTTTTTTAGTGCTTTATTTGAATATACAAAGAACTCAATGAATATTTGTTGAATTAAAGTCAATTGATTTATCAATTTCCCAATTGAATTTAATTCAACAAATATGTATTGAATTCTTTGTATATTCAAAGTATGGGGGCTTCTCTGGTAGCTCAGATGGTAAAGAATCTGCCTGCAGTGCAGATGATTTGCTTTCAGTACCCAGGTTGGGAAGATCCCCTGGAGAAGAGAATGGCAACCCACTCCGGTATTCTTGCCTGCAGAATTCCATGGACAGAGGAGCCTGGCAGGCTGTATGTAGTCCATGGGGTTGCACAGAGTCAGGCATGACTGAATGACTAAGATTTTCACACTTTCACTTTCAAACTATTGTATTTCTGTCGATTTTTGCTTGAGTCTAATTCTGAAAATTTGAGACAAATGAGAATAGTGGTGGCAATCAGCTAAATGATTTATATTGGAATTCCTGATTTCATGTGTTTCTGGTATTCCTCTTCAAAAGGACTGTGTCTGTGTGTATGAGAGAGAGAGAAAGGAACTCAACACCTATTTAGGACGTTCCAGGCTAGAAAGGAGAGTTCTCTGGAGTCCTAATAAACCTGAGTCAAGTCCTAGTTTCCCAGCTGTGTGACCTGAATAACCTCTCTGAGTCTTTCCATTTCCTGTGCAATGGGGTGAGTATTTACTTTACAGGATATTTGTCTAGTTACATAAGGAAAGGAGAGAAATTCTCAACCTCTTGGTAAGATTTGTTCCAGGTTCATTGGTGACATTGAGTTAAACTAATGTATAAATCAGAGAATGGATTGTGAAGAGGTTTTGGTAATAGGGTCAAAACTTTCAAAGTCTGATAACATGGATTGGGATAAAATCTGAGAATTTTTATGCAATTTAAAATAATAAAATTTCCACTTAAAAAACTACATTATGTATCAATACGGATTTTCTTATGAGAACCACTGTGGAATTTCAAACTGAGGGACAGTATCTCTAATGAATGATAAAAAACAAACTTTGTGAAGGCAGGTGTAGAATGTGATAGAGCAACTTAAATGTATGAACATCTCCCTTCAGTATTAAGGCCAGACAGTAGAAGTAGACTGAAGAAATTATATTTAATCTAGTTGCTATATCCTGGCAATTTATGAACATTTAGACAAACATCTTGTTAATGCTGCTTTTAGTTTCAAAGTCATAGCTTAAGTATTCTACACAGAAAAAAAATATATAATTTCTTTCTGTCAAGCTGTCTGAAAAAAAAGTCTTGTTTTTACTTTGCTGTAATATTTAGCAAGGTTAGAAACTTGGTGTCTAGTATCTAATTTGTTCCAGTTTTGAACAAAGTTAAATATGTAAACTAGAACTTCAATAGAATGATTTAATTTGTGCTATCAAAATGGGATTTAAGTTTTAGACTTGTTTTGGTAAAAACTGATTCAAGTTCAGGACATTGTTGCGAACCATGTCCTATGAGACTAATACGTTTTAATTCTGTTGAGTGATACAAAAAATGGTAGTATTTCTGTCTTTAGAAAGAGCTAGTATTTCCTAGCTTGTAGATTAATCTAGGGTGGTTCACTGAACATTTTTTAAAGCCCACATCCCTCTGGAATTCACAGATGGGGAAAAGTTAGAATTAGCTTGTAAGACTGTGGCTTCACAGTGTCAAAAATGATCAGTTTGTTCGGATAATTTTCCAGCAGAAAAATCAGGCAAATTGTTTCCTCAGTGCCTTTGAAATTATGCTGTTTGGAGTTTTTCCTAGTTAGATGGAAACTTATGATTGCTTTTGAATAACTAGTCTAGAAATAAAAGTAGTAATTTGCTAACTTGTTAAAGAAAAATTTATTTTTGGTGGTGAAGGCTGTCCTATTGGACTCTTAGATATTCTGAGTCTTTTTCATCACTGGCTGTTGATAGTTCCTCATCTTAAAAAAAAAGATCACAATCATCTCTGAATTGATAATTATTCAATTGCATTCAAATGCTTGCAACAATTCTCAAGTAATTTTTAAGGATTCAAAACCTCCACCCTCAAAGCTCATCTAAATGGTGGGTGACTCATAAGAGCAGAATTTCCATTTTAAAGATCTAAAATGATGGCAGAGAAGTAAATTTTAGTTCAAAACTTAATTATTCTTCCGTACTTCTAGCCATTCAGCGTGTATTTATTGAGCACATATTATGTTTCAGCAGTAGTTCTAGCAATGAACAAGGCAAAGGAAGGGACTTGAGCTCACAGAGTTTATATTCTGGGGGGATAGAGGTTGGTAGGTATTAATTGTTAGGGTGAAACAGTGGTCTTGACCCTCACAGTTAACTCTGGCTGGTTCTTGTACATCTAAGCAGCCATTTTTCTCCAGAAACTAGCGATGATTTTGATTAATTGACCTGACATTGCATGGCACATCATATTTACTTGGGAGGATTTAATAGCCCCAGAGATCCCAAAGGAAACATGAAAATTTCCACATACTATTATCCTAATGGGATCAGAGTAAGAGAAAGTGCAAGCAAAGATTTAAAGTTCTCACAGGCAGAGAGATTTAGGTCAGTTCTTAAATGCTGTCGAGTTTTTTACTTGAATTCACATTAGACAAAAAAGGCAACAAAAACTGAAAGCATGGAAGGAATACATTTTATAAAAATTTCTTTTCTTCTTAGGGGGATGAGTAATTTGTTTCTTGAGTATATTATTTACAATTGAAGGGGCAAGTAGGGGCAACTTTTGGGATAAATTGTGGTGGAAAATATTTTATATACTCAGGGATTTTGCAGGGGAAGCAAATAACTAGTCTGGAATATTCTATAGAGATGGTTCTCAAAGTGTGAGTCCAGGATCAGTAAAATCAGCATCAGTCACCAGGGAATGTCTTAGAAATGTGACTTCTCAGAGCCCATTCTGTACCAATGAAATCAGAGGAAGGGACAGCCATCTGAGTTTTAATAAGTTTATCCAGTGGTTCTGATGCTCCAGAGGTTTGAGAACCACTGCCCTACAATTATGCACAAATTATTATTATTTTAATTTGGTTCACGTTTATTAAAGGTAGACACGTGTAAGTTGTATTGGCTGCTTTTTAAGTTTAGCCTGCAATGCACAACGTATTTTTTAGCAAGTTAATATTTGTTGTTCAGTTGCTAAGTTGAGTCAGACTCTTTGCGATCCCATGGACTGTGGCATGCAGTCAGCATGTTAATACTCCTGTAAAATATTCCCATACTTAAAGAAAGTCTATTTTTCTTTCTTTTAGTTAATGCAAAAAATCCTAAAATAAGATTTATATTAAATTAAAGCATTTTATATTAAATTAGATAACATAATTGAAAAACCAAGCATAATGGCCAACATACAGTAGAGCATTATATAATTACCTTTTGCTTTTATATACCAGAATTGGTTTTCTTTAATTTGTCATATATATTATTGATTTACTTTCTTAATTTCACAGTGTTTGAATGTGAATAAATGTAGAAGTATTAAAATAATAGAAAGCTTAGAATTATATTTATGAGTTCTTTTTATAGCTTATTCTAAAGTTGAATGAAATTTAAAATTTCCATGAGGCAGAATTAAGTTTGAGCTCAAGAGAAAAGAAAATTGGTATTGTAGGAGATACTACATTTTAAGATTGCTTCTAGCGCCCTTTGCATTTCTCCAAGTCCTCTGGACTAAGGGGGCAAATGAATTACCTTGACATTGTGTATGTCTACTCAGTCACGTCCATGAACTCTAGCCCACCAGGCTGCTCTGTCCATGGGATTTTCCAGTCTAGAATACTGGAGTGGGTTGCCATTTCCTTCTCCAGGGAATCTTCCTGACCCAGGGATCAAATCCATGTCTTTTTCACCTCCTGCATTGGCAGGTGGATTCTTTACCACTGTGCCACCTGGGAAGACCATTAGTAATCTACAATTTTCTGGCTGGCAGCATACACAAGCCCTTTCTCCAGAGGATCCCCCAGTTGTTTGGGGAGTTTTCTGAGTGCATTTGGATATGTTCAGGAGCACGGTGGCTCCAGTTCCTGCGCTGTGCTCAGAGTTTATGGCCTGCCAGCCTCCTGACAGCCTCTGCCACTGCCCTGAGGCCCAGGACTCTGAGAGAGGACTGCTCTCCTACTGAGAACTGCTCTGTGATGCGTCCTCAAACTGCAGACCCTGCTGTTGGCCAATAGGTGTTGGGTTACTGTTACATGTCACACACACCAAATTGCATCACGAATACGAATTTATACTTAATTTCCCAGCTCCTGCTCCTCTTTCTTAGGCATCTGCATACTCAGTTTGGAAGGTCTTCCCTGAGCATGCTCACACACAGACAAATTCAAGCTTTGGTGGAGGGGGCTGCAGCAAGGCTGGCTTTAGGGCCATGTGGCCTGTTCAGTCACCCAGGGCCCCCTGTGCAGAGAGGGGCCCTGTGCTTAGTTTTATGCTCTGTTGTTGCCATCTTGAAATTCATGATTAATTTTTCAACATTGGAGAAGGCAATGCACCCCACTCCAGTACTCTTGCCTGGAAAATCCCATGGGCGGAGGAGCCTGGCAGGCTGCAGTCCATGGGGTCGCTAAGAGTCGAACACAACTGAGCAACTTCTCTTTCACTTTTCACTTTCATGCATTGGAGAAGGAAATGGCAACCCACTCCAGTGTTCTTGCCAGGAGAATCCCAGGGATGGGGGAGCCTGGCGGGCTGCTGTCTCTGGGGTCGCACAGAGTCGGACACGACTGATGCGAGTTTAGGGTCCTGCATTTACATTTTTGCACTGGGTTCCCCAAGTTAGAGTACTGGTATCACTTTAACTTTTTATTTTTTTAACTTGGCTGGTGGATTGTTTACTGGTTTATCCACTCCGTCTCTCAGTCATGTCCGACTTTTTGCGACCCCGTGGGCTCTATAGGCTGCCAGGCTCCTCTGTCCATGGGGTTCTCCAGGCAAGAATACTGGACTGTGTTGCCGTTCCCTTCTCCAGGGGATCTTCCTGACCCAGGGATAGAACCCATCTTCTGCACTACAGGCAGAGTCTTTACTGTCAGTTTATGCCTCAAATTAGGCAGCCGTTCTGAGCAGCTGCCTATCCATTCAGCAGAGATCCAGACTCTGAATCTCTGTTTAGAAACAATCCACTAGACTGCCTGTTTTTTTCCTGCATCTGTTCTTGAGACTTACATTAAGAATATCTAAACTCCCTTTAAAGCATTTCCTAATATCTGGTAATGAGATAGAAAATTTAACATGGTTTTTCTGATAAGGAGCGGTCAGTTCAGTTCAGTTCAGTCGCTCAGTCGTGTCTGACTCTATGTGACCCCATGAACTGCAGCACGCCAGGTCTCCCTGTCCATAACCAACTCCCGGAGTCCACCCAAACCCATGTCCATCGAGTCAGTAATGCCATCCAGCCATCTCATCCTCTGGCGTCCCCTTCTCTGCCTGCGCTCAATCTTTCCCAGCATCAGGGTCTTTTCCAATGAGTCAGCTCTTCGCATCAAGTGGCCAAAGTATTGGAGTTTCAGCTTCAATATCAGTCCTTCCAATAAACACCCAGGACTGATCTACTTTAAGATGGACTGGTTGGATCTTCTTGCAGTCCAGGGACTCTCAAGAGTCTTCAACACCACAGTTCAAAAGCATCAATTCTTTGGCACTCAGCTTTCTTTATAGTCCAACTCTCACATCCATACATGACTACTGGAAAAACTATAGCCTTGACTAGACAGACCTTTGTTGGCAAAGTAATGTCTCTGCTTTTTAATATGCTACTAGGTTGGTCATAACTTTCCTTCCAAGGAGTAAGTGTCTTTTAATTTCATGGCTGCAGTCACCATATGTGGTGATTTTGGAGCCCAAAAAAATAAAGTCTGACGCTATTTCCACTGTTTCCCCCTCTATTTCCCATGAAGTGATGAGACCAGATGCCATGATCTTCTTCTGAATGTTGAGCTTTAAGCCAACTTTTTCACTCTCCTCTTTCACTTTCATCAAGAGGCTTTTTAGTTCCTCTTCCCTTTCTGCCATAAGGGTGGAGTCATCTGCATATCTGAGGTTATTGATATTCTCCCGGCAATCTTGATTCCAGCTTGTGTTTCTTCCAGTCCAGCGTTTCTCATGATGTACTCTGCATAGAAGGTAAATAAGCAGGGTGACAATATACAGCCTTAACGTACTCCTTTCCTTATTTGGAACCAGTCTGTTGTTCCATGTCCAGTTCTAACTGTTGCTTCCTGACCTGCATACAGATTTCTCAAGAGGCAGGCCAGGTGGTCTGGTATTCCCATCTCTTTCAGAATTTTCCACAATTTATTGTGATCCACACAGTCAAAGGCTTTGGCATAGTCAGTAAAGCAGAAATAGATGTTTTTCTGGAACTCTCTTGCTTTTTCGATGATTGAGCGGATGTTGGCAATTTGATCTCTGGTTCCTCTGCCTTTTCTAAAACCAGCTTGAACATCAGGAAGTTCACAGTTCATGTATTGCTGAAGCCTGGCTTGGGTAATTTTGAGCATTACTTTACTTGCGTGTGAGATGAGTGCAATTGTGCAGTAGTTTGAGCATTCTTTGGTATTGCCTTTCTTTGGAATTGGAATGAAAGGTGACCTTTTCCAATCCTGTGGCCACTGCTGAATTTTCCAAATGTGCTGACATATTGAGTGCAGCACTTTCACAGCATCATCTTTCGGAATTTGAAACAGCTCAACTGGAATTCCATCACCTCCACTAGCTTTGTTCGTAGTGATGCTTCCTAAGGCCCACTTGACTTCACATTCCAGGATGTCTGGCTCTAGGTGAGTGATCACACCATCATGATTATCTGGGTCATGAAGATCTTTTTTGTACAGTTCTTCCATGTATTCTTGCCACCTCTTCTTAATATCTTCTGCTTATGTTAGGTCCCTATCATTTCTGTCCTTTATTGAGCCCATCTTTGCATGAAATGTTCCCTTGGTATCTCTAATTTTCTTGAAGAGATCTCTAGTCTTTCCCATTTTATTGTTTTCCTCTATTTGCATTGATCGCTGAGGAAGGCTTTCTTATCTCTCCTTGCTATTCTTTCCTTTTCCCCTTTGCTTTTCGCCTCCCTTCTTTTCACAGCTATTTGTAAGGCCTCCTCAGACAGCCATTTTTCTTTTTTGTATTTCTTTTTCTTGGGGATGGTCTTGATTCCTGTCTCCTGTACAATGTCAATAAGAGCGGTACAGACCACAAATTTATAGGATTCTTGTGATAGTTTACTGTTACTGCCTTTTCAGATACAAAGTCAGTTTTGGAATATTTATTTTTTAAAATCACTCTTTGACAAATTTTCTCCTGGTCTAAAAGCTGGGGAAAATTTATCAGGAACCAAATTAAATGTGATTCATACTGGACAAGAACCAAGTATCCATTAAATGCTAAGGGTGAGGGCCAGAAAAAATGGAGGCGGCCTGTCCTTGCTTTTAAGAGCTTGTAATGCACTTAGAATGACAGATGCAGAGAGCAATTATTTCTGCCTGGGGGAGCCTGGAGATGGGGTTGGGGAAGAGATTAAACACTATTTAATGTACTTCTGCAAGGAGGAGCTTGGTGTCCATGGGAGGACTTTTGCAGTGTACTTTAGACTAGGATTTGAGTCATTATATCTTGGTCATACTTTCCCCTCCCCATGTTTGGCTCCAACAAGTGGCTTTTAGGATCTCAGTTGCCTGACCAGGGATCAGTCCAGAATCCTAACCATTAGGCTAGCAGGGAACTCCACCGACTTGTTTGTTGACATACATTAGATCACTCCTTTTCTCCTGTGCTTTTTAGCCTCAGCACCCCAATCAGATGAAGGCTCTGACATCGACTCTGAACCAGACTTGCCCCTCAAGAGGAAACAGCGCCGGAGCCGCACCACCTTCACAGCAGAACAGCTTGAAGAACTGGAGCGGGCTTTTGAGAGAACCCACTATCCTGATATTTACACCAGGGAGGAACTGGCCCAGAGGGCAAAGCTTACGGAGGCCCGAGTACAGGTACCGATGTCCCAGCATCCCGTGCTGCGTAAACCCAGACAGGGAACAAGAGCATCTTCTTCTCTAAGGGGTACTTCAAACCGAGAAAGTAACTATGTTAGGAATGGTCCTTCATTGTGAATGGTAGCCTCTCACATTATAAAGTTCTCCCTTTCTGATTTCTTTCCTTTACATTTTGCCTTGTCATGATAACAATATCATGATCTCTTTTTTCTTTTTATTTGCACTTGTGTGGTCCAACCACCTCCCGCCAATGCTCCGCCCCCCTCACTCCGCCCCTGCCCTCTTCCTCAAGGTATGTCTGTGGGATACAGCAACATTTTAGTATGCTAACCAGTAAGTCAGAAAATGTTCTTTTTCCTCTTAATAGTTTGGTAAGTCCAATTATTGATATGATGGCTATATTTGGCTTTTCTGTCACATTGTTTGATACGAGTATTTTATATGTATTGATTTAAAACTGGATCTATTTAATTAGCTTTTTTTCTATTCTTAGTGTATTTTGTATTTATGAAAATGTACGTTCTTATTTTAGACTTTGGTTGTCATTACGAGAAGAATGTGTTAATAATTGTATCAAATGTAATACAGAGAAGAATGTCAGTTCATGTTACTCTTGCATCATTTCAGAGATCCTTGTTATGTACCAGGGAATGCATAGATTTTGGGGGTGGTACATGAACGACAACAAAGTTTTGAGTGGTGGTTGTGTGCCAGGCACTGTTCTAAATGCTTTGTATGGATTAACTCCTTATCATTAAAACCCTAGGTTGGAACTATGAATATCCCCAATTTATAGATGAGGAAACTGAGACTCAGAGCATTTAAGTAACTACCCAAAGTCATGTAGCTAGTAAGTGATCACGGTAATTGGATTCCATATATTTCCTTTTTGTAGCCATTCAGTCATGAAGAAGTGCAAAGTTGTATAAGGTAAAATCCTTTTCTTTAAGTCTAGAAGCTTTTCAAGTAACTGTATTATTTTAAGAACATGTAAAATTACCTTTTCAACTTAGAAGTGTTCTGAACCCTGGAGAAAGGCTACTTTGGTGTAATTTGTTTCTATTGAGTGATCAAATAATGTTTCATTATGAATGATGAACAGTCTCCCTAAGGTAGAAAAGCACTGCTGGAAAGATTACAAGTGCCTGAGGGTATCCTGGAATTCTTTACTGGCCCAGGAGTTAAAGTCACCTTATCCGGAAATGTCATGTTATTCCCAGATACTTGACTTTCATAGTCAGAGTGAGACTGAGACTCAGCAGCGAACTAGGCAGTTGATGTGGTCTCTAGATTGATTGACATCTTCCCCTATGCATCTAACTATCTCTCCTATCACAGATTGTTCTGGAATAGCCTCTTATAGTCTGCAGAGTCAAGTCAGATTGCTTTTCTCAGCTTGACTTTCTATCTGATCGTCACAGTGCTGGAAAGTCAAGGAACACCAAGAAGAATGAGGACAGATTTCTCAAGGAACTAGTGTTTATGGGGTGATAAAGTAAACACACAAATAATTTGAAAGCAAAGCTGATATGATAAGTATATTAGAGAGAGATGAAGTGCAGTGAGAGCTGAGAGGAGGAAAGGTGTGAGATCTTGTTGGGGTAAAAAAGGGGGCTCATGAAGGGAGGGTTCAGATGGACTTCTGGGTCTAGATAGATATTCAGTGGGCAAGGCAGGTGGGAGAGCATTTTAGTAACCCAGAATAATGAGCAGAAGCACAGAGGGCTGGACGCACACAAGTTGCATGTCAGATGAACTTTCATTTTCCCTCTAGTCGTGTTGAGGAAACAGAGAATAGTTCAGTTTGGTTAAATAGAGGGAGTGGTAGGGTGGCAGGAAGGAAGCTGATTGGAAATCTGTTTACTTTCTTTGTATTCTTGCTGGTTTTGTTCAGTCACTAAGTCTTGTCTGACTCTTTGCAACCCCATGAACTAGAGCATGCCAGTTCTTCACTAGCTGCTGGAGTTTGCTCAAATTCACATTCATTGAATCAGAGATGCCATCCAACCATGTCATCCTCTGTCGCCCCCTTCTCCTCTTGCCTTCAATTTTTCCCAGCATCAGGGTCCTTTCTTAATGTTTATTTTTTGGTACTTAGGAAATGTGCATTCTTAACTTCAGTTACCATTCTGGGCAGAATATGATTCTACCAGACGTAACAGAGAGAGGTGTGTCAATTCTTGTTATTCACTCAGCACTTCAGGGATCCTTGTTATGTACCAGGCACTCTGTGGACTGTAGAGGTGGTCCATAAACAATAGCGAGATTTTGAGTGCTTACATACATTATGTGGAGAGCTTGGGTTTCAGGCAAGGCAGCTAAACTTAATGCAAAGGGCATTGAAGGTGGTAGACCTGAAATAGGTCAGCAGCAGTGGGAATGGAAAGGAGAGAACTGCTGTGGAAGGTGGAATGTAGGCATCTGATTGTGTGAGCTGGAGGTACATGCAGCGAAGAGTCCCAGATATGCTGGGATTTATAGCACAAATGTTTTACAGCTGGACCATTCAATCCCTGTATTTAGTACATTGGGATATAGTGCTCCTTCCCAGAAATGACCACTTCTAACCACAAACTGGGCTTCCCTGGTGGCTCAGATGGTAAAGAATCTGCCTGCTATACAGGAGACCTGAGTTCGATTCCTGGGTTGGGAAGATCCCCTGGAGAAAGGAATGGTAACCCACTCCAGTACTCTTGCCTGGAGAATTCCACGGACAGAGGAGCCTGGCGAATTACAGTCCATGGTGTCTCAAAGAGTCATATACGACTGAATGACTAACACTTTTTCAACCACAAATCATGATGTGTATATATATATATCAATTATTATTTTTAGTAACATATACTCATATATCATATTTTATAGCATATATAATGTATGATCATAATATATTATTTATAGTAACATATACAGTATACATATTATAATTATATAACAATGCTATATGTATTATTTATATCAAATCTGTTTGCTTTTATTATAGTTCTGTGATCACCCAGTTTAAATGTAAAGTTGAGGTCCATTCATTCTTCCTTTCTTTCGGCAAACCTTTATCGAGTGCCCTCTATATCCCAGGGTCTGGTCCCTATCTCCCCAGGCTGGCCAAGCCCACATACTGGGTCTGCCCTTAAGACAGACTGGAGATCAGTTCTGAACTCAGAGTCAAAAAATAAACATTGGATTTAAAGAAATCAAACAAAGAGAATGATGGAAAACTGAGAAGAGTGTTCCCTGTTCCTCTGCCTCCTTGTTGCATTCACCAAAGACAAGTACGTGGGGACAGAATTCATCTCAACCGCATGTAGCTTATACAGCGCTGGACACTCGCATCTGGCTCAGGAAATGTGGAGGAGAGTAAGAATGGCCCATTAACTTCCAGAGGACAAGGGATCAAACCAATAAAGAGCGGTTCATATTTTTTTGTACAGTGACCTCCTCTCCAAAGCAGGGTCCTCATTAACCTAACAGCTGTCCTAATGTGGCTTTAACCCGGTGACTCTTTACATTCCTTATGGTTTCATTAGTTCCTTGAGACGCATCATGTCTTGCACCACAGCTATGATCTACAGCCTAACAAATTCCCTACAACACCCGGCATATGGATCTTTTACTTAACCCAGCAGGAAAAAGAAGGGAGTAGTTAATCACTGATTAAAATGCCAGAACAAAATCCTTTAGTTTTTAGAAGGATCTGGGAAAGCAGTAGCAGCGTCAGTTCAGTTTGAGTGATAGCCAGGGAGTGTGTTAGTTTAATTTGAGGCACCTGGGAAAACCCAACACCAAATCAAAAAAAAAACACCCAAATGTGTCTACATTCCCCTCCCTCCATGGAAGAAAATTTCTAAGCTCTTGTGGATAAAGATGAGATTAAAGCTTTAATAACGTAGACCTTTGTCAGTATTTGAAAAAATTTGTTTGGACGATAACTATGTTATGTTTATCAGGGCTGAATCTGAGTACACAATCTAAGAATTACTGTACAGCAAAGACCTAATTCGCTTAATTCACCTCTCTGGTAGCTGTTATTATGAAAATAATGGCAAAACCCACAATTTTGTAAGGAATGACTTGCAAACACTTATGATGTGTAAAAGTTTTAGTAAATATTCCATCCAAGGACTGTACGAAGCAGGCAAGTATTCTTGCCACCCAGGTAGTGGAAGACAGGAAAGGAAGCTGGTTGTGGAAAAAAGGATTTAGCTAGGAGTCAGAAGATGTGGGTTTTGGTCTCAGCTTTACCCAAAGGGCTTTGTTGAGCAAGTCACTTAATTTTGCTCTAATCCTACTGGGCTTCATTTTTTCTAATTTTATTTTTAAAATATGGGATTTAGATCAAATGGCCTTAGGTTGGGTCCATGAATGACTAGGATAATCATGAATGGACTTCAGGAGACCTGGGAAACTTGACATTTGTACACAGATGTTCTGCTTTTGCCTGTGTGTGTGTGCACACAAGTGTGAGGTAGGGAGAGGGCCGCTAGCTTACCTCATATTCTTACTAATCACCACCCCTTGATCATTTCATTAATTAAAAGCCCCTAAGATGCAGATCTCTCAGGACCCTTCTAACATTGATAATTTGGGATGCTCATGGAAGCCCAGTGATGGTTTAAAACCATCTAACAGATCTTTGTAGTTCAGAAGTTAAGATAGATATGAAATATTTGGCCCTGAACTCCATAAGGAAGCAAAAATATGGTCATCCGACCATTCTCTGCCGCAGTTTGCTCTTGTGATGCATAAAGTTGTGTATGCCCTCATGTGTGATATTCACGGCAGTGTGGCATTTCTTCTCGTCAGCCTGGTCTGTCCTCTCCCCAACCTGCTCTCTACATGGTGGTCAAGGCTGAGTAGCAGCTGTGGTAGGAGGGCTGGGCGAGTGGAGTGAGTAAGAAGTTCCAGGGAAAAAGCAGATTGTCCTGAATTTACCTACTTGGAAAGTACTGTAATTGACACTTTAGTATCAGCTCTGGTAGTTAATGAAACATTTTGTAATCTTATAGTAAATTCTAAGGGTTAATGATTACACTCTCTTCCCATTTTTCAAATTGTATTTGAAATAACCCATCTGGAATAATGTAGATTAGATTGCTTTTGAGGACCACACCAAAAAAATGTGAACCAGTAATTTATTGAGAGCAAAATTAGGCTTACGCCATGGGACAATTAGCACTAATCCATGAAACTTGGAAACAATTTGGACCTAAGCCTCCGTTCAAGCCAGACTGGCTTTCAATTATTTGAGGTGTTATTTGGGCACTTTCCTGCTTGCTCAGAGGCATGAAAAGCTTTGGCTATAGACAGAACTCAGAAAACAAAGGCTTTAATTCTTGGATTTCTCAATGTGACATTTTCACTTAATAACTAACATTTACTGAACACACTTTTTTTTTTTTTACAATGTTCTTCTACAAGCTTTGTATTGTCTCATTTAATTGTTTATGTTGTCTCGTTTAATCCTGTGAAGGAGTTTTTTATTTCTCCCATTTAGTAGATGAGAAAACAGAGGCCCACAGAGGTTAAGCACATTTTTCAAGGTTACAGAGGTAGTGAGGGACAGGAAAATCTGGATTCAACTCTTGCCTGCATTGCTTCCATGTGAATGTAAAGTATGACTGTATTTTTTAAAATACTGAGTTTTTGTCCAGCTTTTATTGCTGAGAACAAATTGGTCACTTATTTTATTCAGGAAGAGGAAAATTTATAAAAACCTATTCTTTTGTGATTATCTTTTTCCCCTAGTTATTGTGATATAATAGGAATCTTTCAATCAATTTCAGTTTTGCTTCAAAAAATCATTGGATGTTATGTTACTCCAGAATGGACCTGAAGATCATTTCCAAAAGCATGAAGAGAGACATACAAGCAGGGAAAGATTCAGGGAGCACGTGAAATTGAACCAGCCTGCAGTTCATCAAACGAAATAAAAACTTGCTGCAAGGGAAGGTTCTGATGTTGTGTGATATTGCACAGACAATTATAAACAACTGTGCCTGATAGTAGTTATCCACTGGTATATGCCTCCTGCCCCACTTCCTTACTATGCAAAATGTGATGTGGAAGGCCAGGTAATGCTGGGGAGAGTGAAATCACACTGAATTAGAGATTGTAAAGTGACATTTAACAGGAAGGTAGCAGACTCTGAGATGGAAAAGACTGAAGGCAAAAGGAGAAGGGGGCAGCAGAGGATGAGATTGTTAGATAGCATCACCAACTCAATGAACATAAATTTGAGCAAACCCTGGGAGATAGTGAAGGACAGAGGAGCCTGACAGGCTACAGTCCATGGGGTCGCAAAGAGTCAGACGTGACTTACTGACTGAACAACAGGCACCACAAGCTGACTTTGTAAACTTGTTCTTTCTGCCCTACTGGCTAAGAAATTGGTGGAAGACTCATACTCTCCTCTAGAACCTCAAAGGCCAGATTGTTGCTATTGTTACTTTTTTCAAAACAAAGAAAAGTTTCTAGTCATTGTAAAAACCGAATCATAAATACCTTCTACCGATTTTGGGACTTCCCTGGTGGCTCAGGTGGTAAAGAATCTCCCTGCAATGCCAGAGACCTAGGTTCGATCCCTGGATTGGGAAGACCCCTGGAGAAGGGAATGGCAACCCACTCCAGTATTCTTGCCTGGAGAATTCCATGGACAGAGCACCCTGGTGTTCTATAGTCCACGGGGTTGCAAACAGTCAGACATGACTGAGGGAGTCACACTTTCACTTTCCACCCATTTTAAGTGATTTTTTTCAGTCTTATGCAGTTACACCCGTCATTCAGTAGATCATTCCTTGATTGTCTGTTGGGAATTAGGTGATAGAATGTTGGAAAAGTTAGGTAGGACTTCTGAGTGCCAGGGGAATGTCTCTCAGTCGCAGATGGGGTAATAACAGCACCCCAGAATCATTGTGCTTGGCTTGGGTACTTAAAATGAAGGTGATTTAGAGGGCACCTTTTTCCTATTAAAAATAGATGTGTGTTTTATGAGTTTCAAAGCCTAAAGAAGGCAAGGACCATTTCCCAATTTGCAACTTCAGTGTATTTTTACTTCAGTGCTGCTTCTGGCTGTTTCAGCTGCTGCTTGGAGATGCAGAGGCTGCCAGGGGCAAGATGATAGAAAACTCTAGTTACTGAGTTAACCAGAGACAGGCAACTCGGTCCTCAAGAAGCCCTGGTTCTCTCAGAAATAGCCCTCTGGATTTATTTAGCCTGAATTTAAACAACACTTAAATTCCTCCCTTTGGGAAACTCTTAAACCTCCTGTTAAAGGTTTGTTTTTCAGTAAAGATTTGCTTTCCAACTATTCCTCGTCTTTTACGGTAGTTATAATATATACTGTATGGTAAATATAAGAGCTTATAAATCCACCTCCTGGTGGGTTTATTCCATGTCATCAGCGTTTGCTTGTATCATTGTGGGAAAATGAAACAAAACCAAACAACCTTGTACACCTAGCCTTTTGGGTTTTATCTTTTGAAGGGATTTGTAGAAAGTCATGATGTTCCTTCTAATTTATTATCTAATGAAGACATTTTTTATTTTAAAAACTGGGTTATGGAGGAGTTACCATGAACATAAATCAAAAGTAGGTTGGGATTGATGGAGTAGCCAGGCGAGCCCACCCACTGGATAAATCAAATTTGGTTTACTTATCTAAAGGTTACAGCAGGGAGTTGGCACAGAGAGATTGGAGATATGCTCTGATAGTGTCAGAAGGGCAAGCTTCTGAGATCTTCATAATGAATCTCACCAGTAGGTTTTGTGACAGTAAGTCTGAATGAGTGAAGTCACATCATGACTTTCGGAAATTCAACTTTCCTCCCTGCCTAGGCAGCTGAAGATGCACTCCACGTGGGTTGGTCAAGATAAATGTGAGGCCCCTCCACTTGAGCCAGGTGTGCCTCATTGATCTTGCAGTTACATGCTATAAAACATGACCACGGTGCATGAGATAGTACAGTACACTCAGGCATGAACACAGCACTCATTCCTTACCCTCACCCTCCTCAGGCTAACCAGCTTGTTCCAAACACTTCCCTGAAAACAGTCTTTTTGCCCTGATGCCTCTGGGAGTCATGGTAGCAGAAACTTAGACTTTCAGTGAGAAAACACAATTGATCCAGAACCGAAATTGAATGCCATTCCTGGTTCTATTATCCCAGGTGGCAATTTATTAAGTTAAGTAAAACTCTAATTCAATTATGTATCAACTTGAGAAAATATTGACTTACCTTCTTTTCCTGTGGGATACTTAAGGAGTATTAAATGTTAGTGTTCTGAGGAAGTTCAAACAGCTTTCCTTACTAGTATCTTGCAGCATGGCTAGAGAAGACCAGACTCCTTTTCAGACAGATGCTTGAGTGAATAGCAAAAGTTTAAGCAGATGCCTTGGTAAATTGTTTATTAAACTGGGCTTTCATGTTTAAGAAAGGAGGGAGGGAGACATTCCTCTCTCCACTCTTTTAAAAATTTTGTGACTTAGACTTAAAATTTAGAATTCAGTTGTTTAAGTGTTAACTTTGTTCTGTGGGAAAATCGAGTCATCTTTTCTTAAGCATGCTGGTCTCTTGTATCATCTCTTCCATCTGGACTGACCGCTTTTTGAAATCATATCCAAACTTAAAATGAGTTGACATCTGTCTCTCATCTAAAGTTTTCCTGATTCTTTGCATTTCCAAACATGGAACTTCTACCTCTAGTGAGCAATTAGTTTGGTGACCTTGACCACTCTGTGAATTCCTTGAAGAAAAGACAGTAAACTCCTTGAGCTCAGGGATCCTATCTTATCTACTCTTTTTTTCATCTGATAAAAAGATAGGTGCTTACAGCTGTTATGGAAAGAAATAATAAAACAAACTCATTTTGTAAGGGATCTTCATAGATAACATGCTTTCTTTTCTTGAAGTACCTCTTCAACATTCATTTCTATTAAGATCAGTATAATGTCTCACATTTTGGAAGAGATGGTAAAAAATAGCTCCACTTATCCTACTGGTCAATTTTATAAGACTCTCTAGGAGCTGTGCACATAATGTCCATAGAAATACAGACACATTGATAAGACTATGAAATACAAGGGTTAGTGCAGTAGGCAAGGCCACATTAGGACACATGTCATGGAGGGGGCCATAGAGACTCCTGGATCCTCCCTGAAGTACTGTAGGACATGATGGTGGGAGGGTGCCAATGGTGATGGCACCTCTGCTCAGCCATCCCTCCCCATAGTCACCCCAGAGTTCATGTGGGGGCTCTTACCAGACCTTGAAAAGCCCTTGAAGTCCCTCTACTGACCCCTGACATCTAACTTTCCTTTCTCCCCTGACAATACAAGTCAGAAGGTAGAGGACTCTTGTGTCTGTTTGCCCTTTCAGTAAGGGGCCTTTAATCTGTTTTAGCATGAAAAATTCATTAAGAATGTACTATTATTTCATCAGTGAAATTCTCAAATTTTAAATTAAATCCATAGGTCTGGTTTAGCAACCGCCGTGCAAGATGGAGGAAGCAGGCTGGGGCCAATCAACTGATGGCTTTCAACCATCTCATTCCGGGGGGATTCCCTCCCACAGCCATGCCAACCCTGCCAACGTACCAGCTGTCGGAGACCTCTTACCAGCCCACAGCTATTCCACAAGGTATGGAGGAAGGCAGTCAAGGGGTTAAATGTAATTCCCAGTCTTGTTCCCTCCTACTTACTTTATATGGTGAAATCTTCTGTGATGTCCCTGTGGCTGTCTGTATGTTTGTTACATTATATCGGGTTGTCCTGAAAGTACCTGTCACCTTTCAGAAACATAGTTTGTTCTATGACGTGTCTGAATCTCTCTAGTTAAACTGTGGTGTAATATAATATTGTTTCAGGATTTTAAAACAAAACCAAACAGTGAACCAAAACAGTCTCCCAAAATAAGCACGCAATTGGCTTTTCCTTTGTTAAAACCTCTACCTTTGTACTCCAGTCTGCAGTTAACTGACGTTCTGATGGCTCCTCACTGGGGTAGGAAATGGCAACCCACTCCAGTATTCTTGCCTGGAAAATCCCATGGATGGAGGAACCTGATAGGCTATAGTCCATGGTGTTACAAAGAGTCGGACACGACTGAGCGACTTCACACACACACACACTTTGATAAAGTCCTTCTGTATTAGAGCATGGGATTTCCAGGTGGCTCAGTGCTGAAGAATCTGCCTGCCATGTAGGAGACGTGGGTTTGATCCTTGGGTCAGGAAGATCCCCTGGAGAAGGAAGTGGCAACCCACTCCAGTATTCTTGCCTGGGAAATCCCGTGGACAGAGGAGCCTGGCAGGCTACAGTCCACAGGGTTGCAAAGAGTCAGACACAGCTTAGCAACAGCAACAAAATGTTACTACATAGAAGTGAACGGGATAAATAAGAAGACTAAATTATTTTGGATTACAAAAGATAGCTTTGTGGGCATTTGAAACTATATTATCACACTAATATTTAGGTGTTTTGGAAGTTTATTTGATAAGAAATTTAAGATGCAATTCTTACATTGGATCTTTATGTTGATTAGTAACATTCACTACTAATATAGGTTTGTTCTCACTGTTAAGGTGATTTCTGAATTTCTGTTCTGGTTAAGTGTTCCTTGAAAGTATATAAATAAACTATGTACTTGTACACATGTGCAGAAGAGATCTGACTATTTGTTAGGAGTGTTCTATACTTACATATCAAGAAGTATAGTATGAAATTTACATTTATTTGACCAGTGGATATACTGATGGCTCGGTAACTACAAACTTTTGCACTGAACCTTCTCTGCCAGCCTTCAAAGGAGATTTATGGCTGATAACCTTCTTCCTTGCAGCCGTGTCGGACCCCAGCAGCACCGTCCACAGACCTCAGCCGCTTCCTCCGAGCACTGTACACCAAAGCACTCTTCCTTCCAACCCGGACAGCAGCTCTGCCTACTGCCTCCCCAGCACCAGGCATGGATTTTCCAGCTATACAGACAGCTTTGTGCCTCCATCCGGGCCCTCCAACCCCATGAACCCCTCCATTGGCAATGGCCTTTCACCTCAGGTCAGTCCCCTGTTTCCAGACAGACGAGTTGCTGTATACCAGAACCAAATAGTCAATTCCCTGAGGCAGTCATATAATGAATTGCCAAATTTAAACCATAATGTATTCTTTATACAAGCCACATGATTTCAGTTTTCTGGTTTCCTTTCTCTCCACCCTTCTTACGGGCTATATCAAAAGTTAGAGCTTAGACTTAAAATTCAAGCCACTTTTATCATAATCAGGGAGGTTTTCTGTTTATACTTAGTTGTCAAGGCGTCATCTGCTTCACACATAGTAGTTCTGGGTTTCGGGTAAGAAGTTCACACATATTTTTAAAAATGGTATTTGGTCAGCTGATAGGATTGTGAGCAAGAATGCTTAATAAGAAAACACCACAGCTTTTCTATAATTTTCAGAGAGAAAGTTAACAAGTTGCGTGGAGAATGACCCATCTGATGGCTGCAGAACTCTGGGATAAATGAGTTATAAATGCAAAATATAGGAGAATTACTGCTCCTTGGGAATATATAGAAATTTGAATGTTGTAATTGTTTTTCTAATTTGCATTGGACTATGAGCTTTTCTTGAGAGATTATATTAATAAATTGCCTTGATAATTGCATGTCAGAGGGTTGGTTAAATTTCCTACATGTGGCATCTGTCTGGGGTTGACTTATTAGCAGTTGTTTAAATACAGATCACTTGATTTTATTAGAGAGCACTTGGCCCAGGTGGCGAGGAGAGCTGCCCGCTAAATTTGGAGAAATGTCACGAAGGGGTTGCAATCTATAATTGCAATCAAGAATCTCTTCAGGGCTGAGAGTGAGAGTTTTAACAGCTTTATCTTTTCTTAACCCCCTTTTTCCTCTTGGTGGTTAGAAAAACAGAGAGAAGCTCAGAATGACACAAATGAAAAGTGAAAAGACAATTATACTCAATTACACACTAATCACTGACTATCACCACTGCCTAAGCACCAAGAGGGCATTCTAATAGGCAGAAAATGAGATTTTAATGGCACAAAGGGTGGCCAAAGTAAGGACTCATATATCTTTGCCTTCTTCGTTTTCTTCAACTTGTGGTTTGCGTCTTGGGAGTGGAGTTCCTGGGCTCTGCACAACGGTGATAACTCTGAGCAGCTGAAAAGTTCAAAGCTGTTGCAGTTGAAAAGAATGAATAGCAAAGGCAATGAAATAAACATTTCTGCCTAAAGGCAAAAGTTCATAAATCCTTTTTTGTAACAGTAAATGTAATTAAGTTTCATAGATTCCTATAGCACATCCTGGGATAAAAACTAAGAGGTGGCTTTAAACCTTGGCTGCAAAATAGCAACATGAAAACAATGGACGTGCTTCCTACAGGACTTTAATAGACTTAATTTCCAAGTACTGGCATTTGTGAATGCGGTTTTGCATGAAAATCATGGACTTATATTAATAGATTCATGTTTGAAGGCCTGCATTTAGAGCATAGAAGCTTCTCCCACAGTTTACAAAAGTAACATCAGAAGTAGTTGTTGTCTCTGCAGTTTAAAACGTTAAGTAGTTTGAGGCCACAGAAAAGTTTTTTATGAATACAATTCGGTTGAGAGTTTGCATAAAAGTAAACTTCAGCTCTGTAAGGGGAGACCCAGGATTCTCTTGGCATGTGTCAGTGGTCGAGTATTATAACACATGTATTATACTGTGTTATTTAGCGGAGGTACTAGCACTTGACTTTGAAACTCTTAGTCCTTCATTTCAAGAAGGCTGGCTATGATTCTAGAGTTGGCAGTAGGGCAGGAATGATTCCATTATCAAGCAATGGAAAATTCCTCAGGCAACTTCTCCTGTGTTTCTTTACAATGCTCTTATACATTATGTTAACTCCTTACTTATTATATTGCGGATATCCAGAATATTTTGCATTTCTACCATATATTTCCTCCTCAAACCACCACTTGTGTTAGTTACTGTAGCATCTCTAGTGAGTTAGAAGAGAGATGAATAACGTGAAGTTCCTCCTTATTTCCTTAGGCAAAATTGGAGAAAAATAGCTGAGTGAATCAACATCTTGCCAGACGTATCTACAAAACAGATGGAATAGGAGCATTAGGCGAATTGGGAATTAGGACTTACATTTCTATAGTCTTTGAGACTGACTGCTTCTCAGGAATGCCTCTATTTAAGCAAAGAGGGATGTGTTCACTGTTTTTGGTTGTTTGTCTTTATTAAAAATATTGTAGGGATTTCCCTGGGAGTCCAGTGGTTAAGACTCTGCCTTCCAGTGCCAGGGGGTGTGAGTTTGATCCCTGGCCGGGGAACGGTATCTGCCATGACCCAGGGCATGGCCAGAGGTCCAAGAGGGAGCGGGATTGTATCCATAGAGCCAGTTCACTTCATTGTTCAGCAGAAACTAAAACACTGTAATGCAATTGTACTCCAATAAAAAAGTTTAAGAAAATATTGTAAAAAAATTGAAGAAAAGAGTCCACATTTAACAGCTAGTTTACCTGTTATCTAAAGAAAAGAGTAAAGAATGGTGATGGCCGAGTCTTTTTGCTTGTTATAGGGAAGTGCTGATTAATATATTGGATCATATAATATTAAATATGGGGAACTTCCCTGGTGGTGCAATGGTTAAGACTTTGCCTTCCAATGCAGGAGGTGCGTTTAATCTGCGGTTGCTAAGATGCCACATGCCTCAGGGCCAAAAAAATCAAAACAGAAGCAATATTGAACAAATTCACTAAAAATAGTCCACATTAAAAAAAAAAAAATCTTAAGGAAACTAATCCTACAACTACCATTTCTCCTCTTCCCTCCAACTCTTGTACTTCCTATCTCTGGCTGAAAGTCTGATACGCAGACAAATCAGCTGAGGCTCGGGGAACTTGTGGCCATATCGCTGATAGTGAGAGAGCTGGGACTAGACAGAATTCCTGGCTCCTCGTCTAGAACCTCGTTACTTACAGCACCCAGTTGGGTGGAGAGAAGACAGATTAAAAAAAAAAAAAGGTGGGGACTTTATTCATATTTTAAAATAATTTTATAGAAGCTAGTTTTCTAAACTTTTGGATTTGGGTTAATTAACACTTTTTTCTAATGCACTCTTTACATGCTTTTTTGCTTTATGCATTTTTCTTATCAATCTTTAACTTCCCCTAGTAATAAAAAGTACTTTTTGGTTATTGTAGAAAATGGGGAAAAATTTTTTTTTTTAGGATTTCCTTTCTCTGGAGTAGGAAGAAAATTCCCCTAGGAAGCCACTGCTAATATTTTTGCATTTTACCTTCCAGCTCTTTTTGGGTGTTATGCTTTAAAAATACATACATAATTGAGATAGCATGTATATACTATATCATAAAACATGTAAGCTTCCATCTTGCCTTTTCCCTGCCTTTGTACTTCATCATAGGTCTTTTCTTATCTACTAATTTAAGTGAAATTGGATCTAAAGCTTTTTGAGTCATTATGATCAGTTCACTGTAGATCTGTTTAGTAGATGCTATTTTATTTGTGCGTCTTATTTGATTTTTTCCCTAGTGGCATTGATGTTGATGTATCATTTGCCCTTCAGAGTTGGAAATCACGCGTTAGAATGTGTGTGAACTATTGTAAAATCAGCTTTCTAGTTAATGGAATTAATAGACATAATTATGATAAGCAAATTATTCCTTACGGTTTGTGTGTGGGATTTAGTTGATTTTCCTCTGGGGCCTCTAACATATCTATCTGCTCCCTCAAACAAAGATTCTTTTAGGCTTGGCATCAGAGCTATGAGTCAAAGAGAGTTTCTCAGATGCCCTTAGTGCTTTCCTCAGAGAAATTCTCAGCTTTCGGAGGGATGGGTGTGAAGTAGTGACTGAGGAAAAGGTCACTGTCCAATTGGTCAGATGAGAGTAGCAACAGACTGACAAACATGTGTGACATTCTGAATCTCAGAACCCTGATGAAACTTTGAGAGACATTGATCGTATCCTTCCTCAAGTTGTTTAAAGTGTCTGTGCATCACTGAATTGTTGGCAAGCGTATTTTGTTCTGAGGGACTCCATAACTGTATCCATTTTATTTATGGAAAAACTGAGGCCAGTGCAACACAGTCAGAGTCACTGGCAGAGGTAAAAGCCAAGTCTGTCTCTCTTCCAGGTTGTTTTGGCTGTGCTGGGTCTTCATTACGGCACACAGGCTTTCCCAGCTGCGGTGTGGGCCTCACTAGTTTCAGTGCCTGGGATTCTCCAGCTGTGGCGTGCAGGCTTCTCTGGTTATGGCTTGCAGTGTTAGTTGCCCCGTGGTGCAGGATCTTAGTTCCTTAAACAGTGACCAAACCCACGTTCCCTGCATTGGATGGCAGTCCAGTCTTTACCGCTGGACTGCCAGAGAAGTCTCTCTTCCAGTTTCACTAGTTCTTTAATAAACCAAATTACACATTTAATTTGCCAAAGAGGCATGATGTCTTAGAAAGTTTTCCATGGGCTCCAGCACTGATATTCAACTTGGTTTTCCAGCAGGGAGAATGGAAAGGCTTCACAGATGAACGACTGGGCTTCACACTCCCTCCAAAGTTGGATTTGTTAAGACATCTTGAGATTCTCAGTGTTGGGTGGAAGGAGAATAGGATAATTTCCTTGAAGTTTTCTGCTGTCTCTGAATTTCTACATAACCATTCTAGAAGATGAGGCTTTTTATAACAAATGACAAAACACCCCTTTAAAAAAAACCGTTCAACTCACTATACCCTGCAGTAGTGCCCTCTTTTGAAAAGTTGAGTGTTCTTGGTATGGGACATCACAGAAAGAAAACAGGGAAATAGAGACCATGTATTTTCCCTCCAAACCCAGCTGGTATGTTCCCAGCACCTTCCTGCATGTGCAGTGGAGGAAAAGGAATGCCGACTTGGAATATGGAGCCAAGGAAATACAACCAGATGCTTGAGATGTGAGACTAATTAACATTTGGCCCATGTTCTTCTAATTAACTTTCCTTTGCAAGAAATACTACCCTGACTGCTCCCCCACCTCCAAAACATACATAGCTAAACCTCCAAAACAAGGCCAATAAAATGAACAGACTTATATCATTTCAGCCCCCCCGACCCAAATCCGACAAAACTCCACAGTTTTTGGTGACAGCTTCTAATGATTTCTTGAGTGAAATACAGTATCAGTGGGTTACAGGTTTCTAGGAAGCTTTTTTTTTTTTTTTTATTGTTATGTAGTATGCAAAAATGGGCCAACTTGGCTGCATTTAGAGTTCATCAACCATTGCAAATGATTCTTCAAATGTTTTGGGTTTGGTAAAACCTAAAACACATTTTGCCAAGCACTTTTCCTCCTTAATTTTTCAAACTGTGTATTTTAGGGAAAATTTGATCCATATGGTTTTGATTCATTTACTCTTATATCATTGACATTTTTTTTTCCTGTGGAGCCATTTGATATCCAAGAAGCTTTCTGGGCCTTTGCTGTGTTCATTTTAAGCATTTTCTTCCTTAAAAAGAGGAAGTCCTCTTTGCAACCTCAGAGGCTATAAATTTTGAGTACTCTCTCAATTCAGCAATACTTAAAAATACATTTGGTATAAATCTGGATTATTATGAACACATTTTATGTTTAGAACAGATGGAGTGATTTTTGTTTCTGGTTTTATGAGTGAAACCAATGATAAAATAAGAAAATAGGCTTAAATTACAAAAAAGTTTTGTTTTAGACAACGTTTAACTGTTATTAATAAATCCCCATGGTAAGATCTACGCTCACAGACTTCACTGCAAATTTTGTCCAGGTCTTGGGTAGGATGTAATTGATAACCAGTACACCTGTCCTATTTCATGGGTAATCTACTGAGGAAAGAAAAAAAATTCTCATAAAGATTTGTGTACCAGGCTTCAACATGCTTGAATGTTTGCTCACCACTCAGCACCTCAGGAACAAAGAGTAGGTCTGCAGATCTCATCAAGTTTATGGACCATACCTCTGTTAAGTCTGGTTGAATCATCACAGCTTTGTGGGGATGAGATGCTGTCTCTGAAATAGACCCAAGAAAGAGAAGATAGATCTTTATACTAACGAGATTGCAGTTAATGGCAGAAGACGCCAGGATCAACTTTTGTTCTTATTCACATTTTACAAAAGGAACCCTTTAACTTCACCACCCATCCAGTTGCTTTTAAAGAATAATATTAAAATTGAGATTATTAGTGTGTAATGTATGTAAATTGCATATTTGGTGTCAGCTACGCCTGTTAGGCAGCTTCTCCATTTCATGCATATATGTATTAGACTGTCGTGGTTCCATTTCAAATCAGATTTCAATTGCTCAGCACAGTTTCTTTTGACAAACATTTGTTAATCCTGAAACTTATTAGGGAGATGCATTTAAGTGTTAATATGTATACACCAAACTCAAGACTGCTTTTGATTTTGCTTGTCATTTCTTAGACTACAGTGTTCCTAATTATCTCAAACTCCTTAGCTGCAAGGCAAGATGAAGGATCTGTGTCCACTGAAGGTGTAAGGGTTTACTACAGATCAGTTTGTTATCTGAATGGGGTACCGTCCTTAAGAATGCTTGTGATGGGTACTCTTCGTTTCCTATAGAAAGAATATCCCTTTCATTGTGGCATGGCAATTCCTTGACCTTCTTTTGTACTGTTGATGCATGTGAAAGCAGTAAGACTTCCCCTCGTGGCAGCTCCTGTTTCAGGAGAGCTATTTTTCTGGACATTTTGGGCACACATTCAGAAACTACTTGATGCCAGGCCATTTGTTCTGTCCATTTCACACACAAGGTTGCAGATCCTCTGCCCTCAACTTACCTGCCACCAATCATTTCCCAACAGAGGCATTTCTTTTCTTTTCTTTTTTTTTTTTTTTTACAATTTACAGAGATTCATCTGTGGACAGAAAAGAGTGCTTTTCATTAAAGAGATTGGTTGGGTGTCAAACAAAGCCTGGAGAGAGAAAGTGGCAGCCTCTCTGAAGCTTCAGCCTATTTCTGTTTCATTTCTAAAGCAATTCATGAGGTGCAGAAGCCTTACATGTTTATGAAGGCTCAAGGATGTTTATGATCATCAATAAGCCCATTTCAGCTACACCAGAGTAGCCGCTGACCATTTGCAGGTTTCCATTTTGCCATATTAGGTTTTCAAGATGTCCTGCTTGGTGGTGAAAACATTGCTGCTAATTCATTTGTTGAATCAAGGCAGGCTGTAATTGACATGGTGCCTTTGGTTTTTCTCCGAAGGCTGTGGTTGCTACCCTTAAAGAGTATGAGGAGAGCACTGGTTTATATCAGTTCTAGCCACAGCCTCTTGCGTTAGTTATACAGAGTTGAAGAGTTGTGAGAGAAACAAGTCCTTGGCCAAAATCTCCCTTTTTAAGAGAAGAAAGGAGCAGCAGCCTCCAATGACTAAATTTTAACTCATGTCACTGAAATGAGCCACGAGAAAACCTTTCTTGCTGAATTAAATTTGTATGTGTGTGTGAATTATATTGATTTAAATAGAAATTCTATCAGCTACTTTCTCTTGTACATTGAACAAATCAAATGTAACAACCCCATGGTTTTTAGGTCCATTTGAATTCCGTTAGCCATCGAGGAGAAAAAATTGAGTGTGATTGCTTGGTCTATAATTAAGCTACTAGAGTAAAAAGTTTTTCTTTGTCATCAGTAAAACATAGGAAAGCCGTGCTGGATTCTAGTGTGAGGCCAATGGCCTGAATCAATCCTTTATATGTGGTTAGAATGCAACGTAAAGCTTTTAATTTATTACTGCATTCACAAAACGGCAATATCTACAGAAATCTGAATACTTGCATATTTATTCAATTAGAGGCTGAATGTGTGCTTGTACTGCAGACACCGAAGACTGGGTTCGGTCATTAGTTGTGTACTATTTTTTATTTTTTCTTTTTCTAAAAAAGAATCTGTCTCTGCAAAACAGTCTGGGTTCCATCAAAGGCGTATATTTTTCAATGTGTAGTATAATATTTAAAAATTACTCTTGACATTTAGCTAGAGTTCAGTGAACTAGAGTTTCTGAGATTAGTGATTGCATTGTCTCCACTGATCAATGGAAAAGATGATAAATTTGGGAGACCCTTTGAAACAGTGCATTTTGTAGAATCAAAGGGTTGTTCCTACTTTGTAGGGAGTATTTCTTAGCTGTGCGAGGACTGCAGGTATTATTTAAAGAAATAACCATCTTTTTCTTCCCCTCATGAAATACTGACATTTCATTTTGCCCTTCTTGCATTAAAAAGTCTAATTAGATAGTTACAGATTAAAGAAACACTCTGTATCACTTCTCAGCCTTTTGGCTAAGATAAAGTGTAAAAATCCTCAAAAGAAATGACCCTCTATATGTACGATTCCACGGGAAAATTTCTAGTTCAATGTCATCCCTTTTGTGATGCTTCTAGGCAGAATTTCTTTAGTCATTGATGCCACAGTAGTGTGTTTATACCTTGTTAAAACACATACCACACTGTATTATATCCATCCCCTCTCGGACCATGAGCTTCTAGAGGCATGATACTAGGTTGTAATCATCTTTGAATGCCTAGAAACCAAACAGTGTCTCATAATAAAGGCTTGTTCCCAAAGTGGGCTCTATGGAATGGTGGTTTGAGGAAAAAAGACTTTGAATCAAAAATCTGGTAAATATTTCAAATTATATCCCTTTATCTTTCAGAGTCCCAGTGCATATTAGCCTACTAAAGGCTCTGACAAATCTTGCAGTATAAAAACATGTTTAACTTGGCATTCTCTAATTTGACTATGGATCCCTTTTGTTGAGTATCAGACTACTAAATTTTGAGGAGCATTTTCTAGGAAGTGCTGAATGAAAGCAGTGGAGAGTAGAGACCCACTCATGATTTGTCCATTTCTAGAATTGTTCTTTATATTTTTTCACTAGTGAATGTTTCTTCTGTTAATGTCTGATATTATCTTCTGCTTGAATACAGTGTCATCCTCTGTAGGTGACCTTAGGGGAAAAGGGGGTAATTTTAGAAAAGAAGCTATAAACTGCTTAGTAATATCGATAGGTATGAAAATGAGTAAAAACAGGGAATTCTGTTTAGTGAATTGATGGCCATGTGGGTGTAACTCATTGGCAGGAACGCCAAAGTCAAAAGCACTAGATTGCAACACTTGACAGCCAGTTACTAGCTGTGTGTCTTGGGGCAAGCTGCTTAAACTGTGTCATCTTCTGTTCCATTCTCTTCTTAAACTTGGAAGGTATTGAAAAAGAAATCACCCTATAGAGCTATGCTGAGAAACATAGTACTTAAAAGAACTAAGTGCATTTTGGTAAAGAGATAATACTGTTTATTGCAATAGAGCTTTCATTATTGTTTACTTTAAAAAAAAATCACGTGGGCCTCTGACGAAAAAACATACTTTTGTTTGTCTCTGATGAAGAAGGCAAATGTGGAAGCTGAGTACCATCAAAGGAAAAGCAGTTTCTTGGTGACTGGGGTATTTTCAGTTATTTTACTTATTTTACTTACTTCTACTTAGACATTTTAAAGGCCCAAGGACTCATAGTGGTGTCCATTCAGATTGCAGTCATTGTAATTAATATACCTGGGATATGATACTGCCCCAACATGCATTGTACAAAAATTAGTTTTGTTTGAGTAATTCAGATCACCTGTGGCTTCCCAGGTGGCTCAGTGGTAAAGAACCCACCTGCCAATGCAGGAGACACAGGAGATGTGGATTCGATCCCCGGGTAGGGAAGAGTCCCTGGAGGAGGAAATGGCAGCCCACTCCAGTATTCTTGTCAGGAATTCCATGGACAGAGGAGCCTGGCAGGCTATAGTCCATGGAGTCTCAAAGAGTTGGACATGACTCAGTGACTGAGCACGCACTATAATGAAAACAAGGGCAACCATCCTTCATTGCGTGGGGCTAAGAGTAGGGATGGGACAGGGTTGTCTTACTGTTTCCTATTCTTATTCTTGTTTTGATTTATTGAAATGTAATACTGACATCCCCAGGTGGCGCTAGTGGTAAAGAACCTGCCTGCAAATGTAAGAGACCCAAGAGATGCAGGTTCAATCCCTGGGCGGGGAAGAATCCCTGGAGAAGGAAATGGCAATTCACTCCAGTATTCTTACCTTGAGACTCCCATGAACAGATGAGTCTGGTGGGCTATAGTCCATAGGGTTGCAAAGCGTTGGACACGACTGAAGTGACTTAGTAAGCAAGCAGTAGTGACATGAACTCATTTTTAAAAAATCAGTGATTCTGCTTCTGTGATACTAGATACCTCAAAGGCAAGAGAATCTGATGAACTATACCTCTCTCTCACCAGCAAAGGAGAAAGTTAGCTAAAACAACAGGTACAATAGACAGGTTTTAGAAAGTAAAGGACAACCTTAAGTAATTCTGAGTTAACTGACCAGGGAATACTCTTTTTATCACTAAATTACGAAGCTTCTATTTTGTCAAGATCTGTAGCAGCAGAGTTCATTTCTGCAGATAAAAGAAGTGTCTACGTGCATGGGCTCTGAATCTTGCAAGCTACTTCAGGCTGCCTGGGCAATAGGAGACATGGCCCCTGCCTATTATAATCAAGGACACAAATAAGTTTAGGGGGGACAAAGCATCCCCATGTCTTTATTGGTCCAGTGTCACTGGCATTGTGAAGGTGGGGGGATTAAAGTAGGTGGGGTTTTAGCTTACTGGAATAGTAGCTTCTGATTCTTAGAAGACTGCATTCTCAGATGTTGTCCCATGTGTATACAGTTGTTACAAGTTTCCAAGCGTTTTAAATGAAAGTTTATTCTGCCTTAACACAAAAACCTGTGAAACAGGCCAGAAAACTCTTCTTGAAGGGTAAGTTCATTCTCAGACTTTTGTGAGGCTGTGATCTGTTGACCATTTCCCATGGTTAATAGAAGTTTTTCCCTGATAACTACTTGTTAAATCAGTGTCACTTGATCTTTTCACTTGGCTCTTTTCTTTGTCCTGAGGCCATATCGGAAGGTCCTTTTCTGTAGTCTTTAGGCTTTTAGTAGATGGAGTCTTATGACACGGGCTTTGGGCAACCACGAAAATATTTGCCTACATCACACATGGTCTGGAAGAAAGAGGAAATTTCGTTGTTGAGCTGGGCAACTTTTTCCTCCCTTAGTAGCCTGGAATGTCTGCCTTCCAAGTTTGTGGGGGGATTGGAGATGTAGTATAACTGGGCATCCTTCTGCTTCAGAGGGGCCAGTATTGAGGCCCTTCTTTCTAAAAGGTCATGTGGATGTTACGTTATTGTAAGGTTGTACGAGAATCTCAAACAGAATTGGGCAGTTAGGATTCAGTGAGGTGTGCGTTTTATGAATGGTTATTAGGGTGAATCAGCCCTGCATGTCCTTGAATGCAGGCATAGTTTATAGGCAATTTGAATTTTAAACGCCATTTCATTGAAGGACTGTGGAATGCCCAGGTGTAGAGCTTTTCCCTGTCTATATTTGGTTTCTTAAGTCTCAAAAGGTCAATTAATATTTAGCAAACGTGTCCAGAAGTAGTCATGAAATTAAACCAAGATATATGCTTGATTTTCCAGTCATGTTTTTTAGACAGGTTTTTGAAACAGTGATAGGTTTGAGTACTTACTCTTCAGAGGGCTACTGTGGTGGTGAGAAATTTCCTGAAAGGAGAAGAGTTAACAGCAGGTAATGTCATTCCTCCCAGAAAGAGTTGGAGACTCTCTGTGCTAAGTGATGAATGAGGGTATCTGACCCACATGTGTTTTACATTAGAATGGAACATTGCCCTGACATCGTTAGGAGCATTTGTCAAGATTCCCTGGACAGAGCTTCTGTAAATTACATGCTGCAAATGTGTCAGGGTCAGATAAGAGGATATCATTAACTCCCTCAAGTTTACTCAGGGCTCTGTCAGTCCATCTTAATATGCTAACGGTCCACAATTTCCTTGAGCCGTTTTGCTGTATTTTTCATTCATAGAAGAAAAAATATGTATGCTATCCCCTCCGCCACCCCCCCCCCCGCCAATATCACACATGTTCTTTTCTCATAAATCATATTAATTGTAGACATGGTCACAAAGCATATTAAATGCAGGCATGCGTAAATGAATTAAAACATATGAGAATTTTATTACAGCCCATGGTGGGTCTAACATAGTCAAATAGCAATTGTATTAACCATAAGTGTTCATCTAGGTGAAATGAGCTTTTTCTTAATGGGCTTTATTTTATTGATAATAGATGGACACGATATGATTGTCCATCATTGTCTAGAAAGACACTCTATATGTATGTGTATATGTATATATATCTCTTGCAAGCCGTTTCTATGTTAATTTTCTGCCTGCTGCTGCTGCCAAGTCGCTTCAGTCGTGTCCGACTCTGTGTGACCCCATAGATGGCAGCCCACCAGGCTCCCCCGTCCCTGGGATTCTCCAGGCAAGAACACTGGAGTGGGTTGCTATTTCCTTCTCCAATGCATGAAAGTGAAAAGTGAAAGCGAAGTCACTCAGTCGTGTCCGACCCTTAGCGACCCCATGGACTGCAGCCCACCAGGCTACTCTGTCCATGGAATTTTCCAGGCAAGAGTACTGGAGTGGGGTGCCATTGCCTTCTCTGAATTTTCTGCCTAGATTTATATTTTAGTCAGTGTCTAAAGAAGTCTCTGTTGCTATCCATTTGACAGTGTAGGTCTATTGAGAAAGAGATATTCTAAAGAACTGATAAAGTAAAAATCATTCTGTAACTGATCACAGAGTTGGAGATTAAAGCACATGTAACACTTAAAAGTTTAGCTTATACTATACTTACAGTGCTTTTTTCAAATAAATCTTGGAAATGTATGTACCATATGAACCACACTTGTCTGGCACTCTTACTTTTTCATCATGCATGAAACAGAGCTACTTAAAAATGTTAGCTAAGGATTAACATTAAAGAAAAATATTGAGTTGGCCAAAAATTTATTCGAGTTTTTCTGTTTGGGTTTTTAAATGTACAGAACAACCCAAACAAACTTTTTGGCCAACACAATAAGTATGTATTTGGCTGGATATTTTACATGTACTAGTTTTCTTTCTGGTTAGGCAGAGGTCAGCCATGCCCTTCCCTAACTCTGTGTGGGTGAGAAGGTCATCATCCTTACCTTAAGAGAAACTTCTGCCTTAAGGCAACTTCCTTCTTACAGCTTTCAAACAGAGAGGGCAAAAAAAATCTAATTATTTAGATGCTAATCAACTGCAGGATAATTCCTAAGGCATTTGAATCTGAAGACGACATTTTCAGGAAAGTCTCCACTGTTCAAGTTTAGGTTTAGGTAATGCCTTAAAAATATAGATGCTGAAATTTAACTATCAGATAAGTTCAGTAACACCCATAAACATTTGGATTTTTTGTTTGGTTCTGGAAATAAATTATATCTAGATTTTAAAAGTTTAAAATCATTAGATCTTTAAGAAAAGTGTAGAAGCTATTAAAATAAAATCTCTTTTTATCATACAAAGCTGTAACTCACAGTGGTTTTCCAAAATGCAACTAAATGTGTATTAGTAAATGTTAAGTTAGAAGAGCATCTGATTACTTAAGAGCAAAAAAGAAAATAAAGACATGAACCAGGATTCCTGCTAAGGAAAAAAGAAGTGCTTAGACGTACACCATAATATGCTAAATCATTTTAGATTTCTGATAAGCTCTAAGCACTTTTAACTGATGGCAAAATCATAACACGTAAGCCAAGACAAATATTTTCCAGACACATTGTTTTAAATGTAAATCTTAATTTGGCTCATAGCTTTTTTTTTTTTTTATATTTTATATTTAATCTTACAATAGGAAAATTAATTCAAGAAATATGGCATGAAGCAATTGTAAAGTTAGTTTTTCCTGAACCATATAATCTTCCAATCAAGATATAAACAACCTATTTGGAATTCTGAAACTTGAGAATGAGTTTAAAAGGATCTTCAAAAAAGCTTTTAATAATGGGAAGACTAAGGAACCGGCAGAAGTCCTGGTTGATGATTCTAAGGTTTGAATTTATTTTTAAAGGTTTTCCATAAAACAATTTAGAAATGACATCTGGGAAATATTTGCCAATATATTTAATAGATTTTTTTTTTATATGCTTCACCTTAGAGTTGTACTCAACTAAAAGTTAAAAAAATATCCTCCTCCTATCTCCCTTCCCAAGGAGACAGACAGATATCTTTAGAAAAGGAATAATTTTCTTGTTCATTGCTATTCCTGGATTTATCTGACATTTAATAAGAATATGACTGGTGTTCAGTTGACAGAACTGAGTAGCCCTGAATATTTTTTATTTCTTTGAAACTATTTGTGAAAACCAGGCAATTGTGTTTCTCCTATCTCAAATTAAAAAATAAAATCAGGCAAAAATGGCCTGTAGTAGAAATACCGTACTGATAGCTTATGAGGAAAAAACCCCACTTTGCGACCAGTGAAGATTTCATTTAAGGCTTTGAATTACAATTTGCTGTAGGAAAAGCATTTATGAAAAAGATCCTGACAATATTCTTTAAAATACGACTGGAAGACATTCTGTGACCATATTAGGGTAGTTCTAAGAAGTTCATTTCCCAACTTTGTGCAGCAGAAAGAAATTTCCATAGCTTCCCTTGAACCACATGGAATAGTAAAATTGCTTTCAAAGAAACATACATAAAAGTGTAATAGGACCCTTCCACAGAGACTTGAGGTTTTAAATTATGTTAGGGGAAAGTAATACATTTTGTATTGATATAGTTATTTTTCTTTCCTAACACAGATTTCCTTTTTGATTTTTAAATAAGAAGTTAGTAAAATGATGTATATACATCTCACGTTTTCTCACCATGAAACATTGAAATTAATTGTGTTAGTTATCATCATTCATTAGCTTCCATTTCAGAGCAAATGTAGGGTCATATTAGTGCTTCTTTCTCCATCCTTATACAATTCCTAAGAAAGAAGTCATGGTTACAGTGTGTGACTATCTCAATGGAAAGAAAAACCATGGGAGACTATCTGTCTCTTGGGCTTGCTCAGGGAAGTCAAAGGGATAATGGGTTTCTGGTCCTTTTTATTTCCTCACATTAGCATCTGGAAATATTGGGCTGCTGAGCTAAGGGCAGCTGCTGATATAGGAGCTGTCACTAGCTTCTGGTGTGTGACATTGGTAATAGCAACAGGAAGATCTAACAAGCATCCTTCTTGTTCCATTCACACAGCAGCCACTTCTCTTGATTGGATCAGGACCCAGGATGTCTTCAGGATACTGTGCCCTGGCACCTTTAAGGAACTCTCTTTCTCTTGCCCTAGAATACAGCCTTGGAGATAATACCATATCTTCTCCATCCATCAGTAGATAATGTTTCAAGGTCTTCTTGTCCTAAGGTATTTTCTAATTCAGCAACTCCAATAAGTTGCTACAAAAACAGCATTAGTTGAATTTTGCTTCTCGGAAGGATTCATTTTTTCTCTTTTAGGGTCTTCATGTATTTTTACCCGTGGACAAAGTTATTACTGCCTTCAAAGTTTTGTAAACAAAAAATATATGGCGAGGATTTAAAAAGTTTATCACAAAAATGTACATATAGCTCATGGGAGAGTGGGCATGTTTTGAATAAAATTCTGCTCTTACTCTTCAACTGTAATGGTACATAGAGTGTACCATTTCTTTCTTAAAGTGATATACCATTAACAGAATTTCAAGTAGTAGCTTCCTGAAGAACACGATTAAAAATATACTTCTTTTTTATCCAGTAACACTGTGTATTTTTCTTCTCTGATTTGATATAGTTACAAAGTTGCTTTTCCTAAGTGCTTTTTGCAAAAAACTTAGCACAGATTATTTACAGAGTAAAATATTTGTGCCCTGTGTTAAAATTCCCTGTCATTAAAAATATCATACTTAAAATTTTTTTTTAATTTTTTATTGGGGTGTAGTTGATTAACAATGTTGTAGTTTCAGATGTATAGCAAAATTATTCAGGTATACCGATAGCTGTATTTATTCTTTTAAAAATTCTTTTCCATTTAGGTTATTACAGTGTATTGATCTCTACAGCAGGTCTGTGTTGGTTATATATTTTAAATATAGCAGTGTGTATATCAATCCCAAACTTTCAGTCTCCCCCTCCCTGCCCACATTTCCCTTCTAGTAACTGTAAGTTCATTCTCTAAGTCTGTAAGTCTATTTCTATTTTGTAAATAAGTTCACTGTATCATTTTTTAAGATTCTTCATATCATCTGATACTTGTCTTTCTCTGACTTACTTCACTTAGTATGATAATCTCCAGGTCTATCCATGTTGCTGCAAAGGGCATTGTTTTATTCTTTTTAACAGTTGAGTAATATTCCTTTGTATATATGTACCACATTTTGTTGATCTGTTCATCTGTCCATGCACATTTAGCTTGCTTTCATATCATGGCTATTGTAAATAGTGCTGCAATGAACATTGGGCTGCATGTATCTTCTAGAACTATGGTTTTCTCTGGATATATGTCCAGGAGTGGGATTGCTGTTTTTTTAAGGAATCTTCATACTGTTTTCCATAGTGGCTGTATCAGTTTACATCCCCATCAACAGTGTAGGAGGGTTCCCCAAAATGGTACATTTATAATATTTTTATTTTCCTTATCCACTCTTGTCCATTAGGCTGGCATACAAGGAGGTACTCCTGATTTGAAAGGACTGTGTTTTGTACAGACCAACTTCTATTTTAAAGACTTTTTTCTTCTAATAGACATTAGTAATTTGGGCTGAAAGAAAATATTTAATAAATTAGTATATCAACTGATCTTTACAAAATTTCCCAACATATACCATAAAATCACCTATATTAGCTCAAAGAAAGGAAAAAAAAAGTATAGGTGGAAGAACATTCAGGAAATAAATGCATTTTGCATTATGTTCAGGTTTTTTTAAATGAGAAAATGAAGTAATCAACTTACTGTAAATAGCATTATATGAGAGCCTAAGTTCTGGTGACTTTCATCCTCCTAGAGCTGGGAATCCTATTGATTCTTACTTTACTTTGTAACTCTCATTTTCCTAATCCCCAAGAAAACAGAACTATGCTCTGAAACATATAATTATTTTTTTGAATATAATTTTAGAGATTTTGAAAAATCTCAAGCTCAAGAAAATTTAGATCCCTTGGAATGTCTTTTAAAATTTGGGAATAACTGTGTTGCTTGCCCTACACTGGCCTGCCTTCCCATCAGCTCACACATCTTACACAAGAACTCAAGTGAAGGGAGACAAGGAAATGGAGCTCAGAGACTTGGGTGTGTGGGGAAGCGGGAGGTGAGGAGGACTGGAGGAAGAAAGCGTAATCCATAGAAGGTGGTGAACAGATTCTCTTTTGTTTTCTTACCCCATCCCCCCCCCCCCTTTTTTTGGTCTTTTGGGGCTAATTGAAGATGGATCAGTTTAAAGCTTTGTTTCAAGAAGATTTTGTTTAGCTATGAGGATTATGCAAACCCTTCCCAAAGGGGATTGTGGCCTCACTGGTTTTGGAATCTAATTTAGGAAGCTTTCTGGAATTCAAGATTCACCCCTCCCTCCTGCACCTCCATCCAGGATTCTGTGGCCTGAATTACCTTAGTGGGTAACAGAGGTCTCTAGTCAAGGTTGAGTTCCATTACTGCCCTCTCATCTTGTTTTTTATTTGTGCATTTTCATCTTCGTATGCTTGAAACTTCCTAAATTACAGCAGCACTAGGATGGAAGTATTGTGCCATGGTGGGCCCCTGCATTGAAATACTTAGTGAGCAGGTGAACCCCACAGTCTATTTCTTCTGCGATTGCTTTTTGAGCCCTGCCACCGACTTGTACGAAGTTGAGAAAGATCACTTCCGTTCTTGGGTGGCAGTTTTCCACCTGCAAAATTAATTATCCACTTGCTTCCATCACAGTGTGTTGTAAGGGTCAGCGAGCCTGAGTTTGTGAAACTTGTCACCGTGCTAATCAGAAAGTTGTTCTGTTATTACAGTTTTGTTTTTTTAAAAGTTCACTTGCTCTCCAGGGTTATTTAAAAAGCCAAACGGACTTCTTATAATATGTTTGCATTCAGGCTTTTTTTTTTTTTTTTGACACTTCTTATGAAAATGTTAGTTTGGAGAAGAAATGAAAGGATTAGGTAAATGGAGGAAGTTATTTGAAGAATCATTTGCCTGATAAGTGCTAAGAACTGTTAGGGGCTGAGAATATAAGAATCTGTAGTTCCCTCCTTTCAGAACACTCACAATTCAAAGTAGGCGACCAAGTATTAATTGCACAGAAAGAAGGATGGGGAAAACAGAAGGGAATGCCAGAGAAGGAGTGCTTTATTTCTAACTACTGATGGATGGCCAACATAAGGAGAGTAATTTTCTTGAGAGGGAACGCTATGAAAAAAGACAGAGATCTCAAAATACACAAAAAGAATTTGATTCAGATTCATGTCATTTAAAAACAATATAAGCAAATGCCTGTTTAAAATGACATGTGACACTCCCAGTTATAACATGGTTAAACATTATTCAAAATGAACAGTTAGTTTCTCCCTCCTTCTATCCTTCTGTCCCTGTGTCCCTCCTTCCTTGAAGTTCCAGCCTGATCTTATCACTAGGGGCATGGTGTCCGCTCTCTTCCACCCTCTCTCCTTCTTTCTGAAACTGCAGTCCGATGTTATCACTGGGCATGACGTAATAGCTCTGCCACTTTGAACTGAGGTTACCCTCTTTGGGACGGCTCTCTCACAGCAGATTTCCAAAGAAATCAAACGTGGCCTTTTCCAGTTATCCCCTCAGCTACAGGCTATGGTCTGGTCCTCCCTGCATTCTCACTTCTTCCCCATCTGCCTGTTTATTTTAGGTAATGGGACTTCTGACCAACCACGGCGGGGTACCCCATCAACCCCAGACTGACTACGCGCTCTCGCCTCTCACTGGGGGCCTGGAACCTACCACCACGGTGTCGGCCAGCTGCAGTCAGAGACTAGACCATATGAAGAGCTTGGACAGTCTGCCGACTTCTCAGTCTTATTGTCCACCCACCTATAGCACCACGGGCTACAGTATGGACCCTGTCACGGGCTATCAATATGGGCAGATGGACAAAGTAAGCCTTGGACTTTCTAGGGAGTGATTATTCCTGGAAGAGTAAAACACTTTAACTCTTCCTGAGAAAGGGGAGCTGCCAACATGATTAAGCCTTCCATCCCGGTATCAATTTTGTGGCAAAGCCAGCTGGTTTTTCCAGCAAGGGCTTCCTTGTATAATTATTTTCTTAACTGATGTCAACAACCTCTTGCGGTTATTAATTGCTGAGACGTGAAAGCTGATTGCCACTAGGTAAAACACAAGTGTTGGCCCAAATGAAATAACCCCTGGCATTAGAAACACATGTTCTTAATGAGGTCAGCTCAAGGATCATATGGGGTATAATCCCCAGGACACAGAGTTCTGTCAAACTTGTCTCAGGAATAAAAATATTAGTCTCGATCCTTTGATACCCCGGTATTAAATATGACATTGTCAGCCTGTAGCTGATTTTGCCCCTTGCTGTGAATTGTCCCAGCCTGACCTGAAAAGCTGCGTGTGTTTCCTTACAGGTGCCTTTCATTATCTCAAGCCAGATATCGCATAAGTGAACTGTCCACTTGGAGTGTAAACTGGCCCTGTTTCCGGTCTCCACAGCCTAGACATGAAGAATCTTCTCAGAAAAAAAAAAAAAAATTAGCCTCTTGGGGGGGCAGTCTCGACAGGAGACAAAGGAGAATGATTGATTTTCTTTCTCCAGTAGTTGGTTTCAAATTCTTATGAACGTGTCGAACAAAAGCAGTGGAGAAAAGGAAGATCCGGAACAATAAAAGACAAATGCAACATTTTAAGGCAATGATTTAACATGGCTACGTATCAAATATCCCAACTCTAGTGCAGATGATCAAGGAGCTAAAACATTCCATTTGTGTGTGTGTGTGTGTGTGTGTGTGTGTGTGTGTGATTTATTTTAACTGGTTTGGGTAAGCAGAACATTCTGAAAATATAGTTGGAGAAGAAAGTAGAACAAGTTTGACGTCCGATGCTGACACTTCGACAACTTTAAAACTGCTCGCTCCATGAAGCAGGAACGAGGAGTCTTTGACACACTGGAAATGGATATAAGAATAAGTGCCACCATTTTTAGGAAGTTAGACTAGATGTAAAGGACGTCCCCAATAAATTATTTGTTATCTTACCCTCATCTGTAATTCGGTTGTCAATATACGTCCTGGGTGGACACATCTTGCTAACAGGACGGGAGGGCGGGGAAATCCAGGAGGAAAGCTTGTTTTCTTTCTCAGTGTGGGAGAGGTGTGTGACATTTGCCGAGTTTATTTTCATTCGGAAGCCAGCCTTGGGTGGAGGTAGGGGGTGGGGTGAAGAAGTGGTGCGCATTCCCACAGCTGCTTATCAGAGTGCAATACTGTGTACCTCATGGATGCTTTGGCAAGGTCCAGGGCCCTAGAAACAGAAGCAGAATTCTATTTTTGCAGGTGCTTTATTTTGCGCAGCCCATGATTCACTGTGGTAGAATGCAGTGACGTTTGCCATTTGCTGGACAACCAACACTCGGCTTGCCCCTTTTGATGAGAGAACATGTTCGAGAATAATCCTTTTTAAATGACTACGTTTACATTCTTCTCATTTCTATGAAAGGCAGGGCAGCAATACTGATGTCCATGTTGGCTCTCATGTACTTTTAAATTATACAATAATATCCAATATGGAAAGGTGATAGGAACTGAGGTTTACATATGTTTGTGTGGTGACATTTTAGAATGTCAATAAATTTGTTTCTTGAGATGTTCAGAGGAACAGAACGGTGGAAGGCAGTGTTATTTATTTCTTTCTATTCTTGGAACCATGAATGAGGTAGGCACAAATCCATTCCTTTTAGAGTTAAGAACTATGAGGTAGTTGAGTTAGTGAGCCTAGACATAGTACTGAGCTTAGTTCCTACGTTGGTCTTAGGGGGTGATGGATCGAGAGAAGAGCTGTCTTCATGTTGCAGCCTCAACCAACAACGCTGTGTTGTAAAAATGTCTTTCCTGTAAAGTGCAGTAAATATTTACTATTTATAATGAATAAACAGTTATGAAAACTTGCGCAACCTGATTTTTTTGGGGGGAACTGGTGAATGCAGTATTAATAACAACATGGAAATGTGGAATCATCAAAGCTTATGCTTCACTTCGAATCTAATGCCTTTTAGATTAAACCAACAGTCCCCACCCTTTTTTGGCATCAGGGATTGGTTTCATGGAAGACAAGTTTTCCACGGGCCGGGTAGGCAGAGCGCATGGTTTTGGGTGATTCTCTTGAGGAGCACACACTTAGGCCCCTTGCATGCTCAGCTCACAGTTGAGTCCATGCTCCTATGAGAATCTAATGCCACCACTGATCTGACAGGAGGTGGAACTTAGTCTTGTGAGCCATGGGGAGTGGCTATAACACAGAGAAGCTTCGCTTACTAGTCTACCACTCACTTCCCACCATGAGGCCTGGATCTTAAAAGTCCATGGTCTGGGGGTTAGGGACCCCTGGATTACACTATCACATGGACATATAAGGTCACACAACCCACACCTATTTTCTTGATGAAGCTTGGTAGAAAATACTCTTAAGGACCGAAGTTTATATTTTAATAGGTGTGGAATCTCTTCGTAGACAATCCCTTCAAGGCCAGCTTCCTATCCCCCTGGTTCTCTCAGAGCTATCAGCTCCCTTCATAGTCACTTGGAAGCGTGTCTTCCCGCAGAGAGTGTCATTCCATCTTCATTGCCAGCAGTCATGTCCACTGAGATTTTTATTGAAAGCTCTCCTATTTTGTTCCTGTTTTGGAAGCTTGCTTTACTCTTCGTGAAAAAGCATTACTGCCTATTTTACTCATTCTTCTTCCCTCCCTCCCTTCCTCCTCTTCTGCTGTTCTCCTTCCTCCCTTTCTTCTTCTTTTCCCTCTCTCTGTTCCTTCAACACTTTATTTAAACACTTATTTAATGAGAGTCTAAATGTGCCAGGCATGTACTTGGCCTTGGTGTTAGAGCAGTAATTATAACCTCGTGGGTGAGACAGAGAAGCAAATACATGGCTGTAGTAAAGCAGAAGGACTCTTTAGTGGGGAAATGATCGTAATCTCTTTGAAGCTCTTATTTGTATTGACTTGTGTTTATTCCTCCCAGCATCTTATTTGAGGCAGGTGATGTCATTAGCATTCTTCTTTTAGGTAAAATCACCCAATGGCAGAGCTGGGATGTAAACCCAGGCAATCCAACTCCAGAGCCTATGAGCTTCAACTCATTCTCTCTGCCTCCCCAAGGCCAGACTGGTGTGAGAGAACCTTGTAATAAAGGAATACCATCGAATTTGGTCTCCTGCATTGCAGGCAGATTCTTTACATCTGAGTCACCAGAGAAGCTACAACTAACCATGTATGGCTATTTAAACAAGTAATTGAAAGTAAATACAATTCAGAGTCCAGTTGCACTAGCCGTATCCCCGTGTGTAAGGGCCACATGTGGCCAGAAGCTTCCATACTGGGCAGTGATAAAGAACATCCCACCATCATAGAAAGTTCTGTTGTTCAGCACTGATCTAAAAGCACCTGCATGTGTGCTAAGTGGCTTCAGTCATGTCCGACTAGTCTCCACTGTCCATGGGATTCTCCAGGCAGGAATACTGGAGAAGGTTGCCATTTCCTTCTCCAGGGAATTTTCCTGACCCAGGGATCGAACCCATGCCTCTTATATCTCCTGCATTGACAGGTTCTTTACCACAAGCGCCACCTGAGAACAAATCACCTGATCTCATTGTTGAAAACTCTAAGGATTCACAGTAGTGTAGATAAAAACGTTCAAATTCTTTAAATGCCTTAAGGTCTTTTAAGCACGGACACTCATCCTTCCAAGTCAATATGTTTCCCCTTTTCTGACAATTATTTATTCCAAAAATAATACAAGGAGAGGAAGGTAATCCTTACTGGATGCCTACTCTTGTAATCTAGCTTAATCTTCACAAAATCCTGTGAGATGGCCATTATAAGCTCCAATTTATAGATAAACAGACTGAGGTCAGGAATTGTACATTAGTTTGGGTGAGGTCACACACCATCAGAAACAGCAGAAGCAGACTTTGACTTCCATTCAATCTGGTGGTGGACTCTTTATTACTATATCTCTGCAAATCCTGCTTGCGATACTCACTTCATTATGTCAACCTATCCTAATGCCAAACTCAAGTTGAAAACAAAGTATTTAAAGGAAAAATCATTCACTCCCAACACATGAGAGAAATGCTACCAGGCCGTGGGATTACTCAATAGAAACTGATCTTACATATCACTTTCCCTTCCTTCCTGATCACAGAACTTGCCATATATGGCTCATACCTCTTTTTGATACTTCTTTATGCCCTTCTCTTATTTCTACATGTCTCTGAGATCTGTTACTCTGCTTGTATTTCTTATGTTGAAAGTCTCTATAGATCATTTTCCCCTGACTTCTTTTGGCATCTGATCCATCTCCAGGGTATCGGGACTCTGACTTCCCCCAGTCCTAACCCTAGTTGGGGTCCCTACTCTCACCCTCTGGGACAGGCAGCCCTCAAGACTTTGAACTCTCAGCATTCAACTGAGTTCAAACTTGGCTTTGTGTGAAGGGCTTCCCTTTTGTCTGTGTAGTTATACACTTTGGTCTAAAAACCTTAAATGTAAAAACTGAAATTTAGAGCTTTAAATTATTAAACAGTGAAATATGAACATTAACTGCTGAGTCGTTCCTTGACAGCAATTTTCCTAGAAACTGACACATTTTTGCGCCTGTGATGGAAACAAACATATTGCTTTAGGCTTTTAATTAGCCCAATTTGAAAATGCATGTTCACACACATTTAGATATTTGGAGAACATCCTTTGTTGGAAGGGATCTTCATTAGTGTTGGCATACAGAACCAGTGTAATTGACCAGGTCACTGGTTGTGAATTTAGAAAGAGACTTAAATGGGGGCAGGATGGATTAATTAATGCCCTTTGTGTGGACATGCCATGGATGAATCACTCCTCATATAATTGCTGTATGGAGCCAGACCCAAGATCTCTTTGGAAGGAAATCCATTTGGGGGGTGAAGATTTGGGCCTCAATCATTCTGAGAATCTGGTTTTTTTTGGTGTTTAATCATTTATGGTAAGGAACATGCTAAGTCGCTTCAGTTGTGTCAGATTCTTTGCGACCCTATAGGCTATAGCCCACCAGGTTCCTCTGCCCATGGGATTCCCCAGGCAAGAATATTGGAGAGGGTTGCCATGCCCTCCTCCAGGGAATCTTTCTGACCCAGAGATATAACGTGCATTACTTGGGTCTTCTGCATTGGTAAGCAAGTTCTTCACCACTAGCGCCACCTGGGAGTAAGGAGAGCTGGCATCAGACATCAGCAAGGGACAAGTGGCAATATTTATGCGAGGAGATCCAGAGGTCTTGGACAAGCACTCATGGATCTTCAATCAGTGTTAGATGATGTATGAAAAGATAGGAATAAAGAACTCGATTTAGGGTTCTTGCCAAATGCCAGTGATATAAGCTAGTTCTATCTTTTTCACAGACCCACTCCTTGGTATTCCTGATAGGTACCCAAGCACCTAGTCCCACGTGTGTCCCCAAATGAGTACTCAGTGCCTGCCTGTTGAATAAATAAATGAATGAAGAGTGTCTCAAACTATCCCAACGTGATCTTTTGAAGGAGGCTCTCCACCTCAGGGTGTGTGAATTATAGTAGGAATGGAATCAGTTAGGGACAGGCTTTATTCAGGACAAAGAGCAGCTTTTAAAACATTTTCTACTTAAATAAGGAAAGTAAGGAAGAATATAGACATATTGGTGGGTAGATGAGGAGACCATGAAGTTGCAGGAGTCCACCTCTGCTGCTTCTGTGTCTTCTGAAGCTGAGCACAGTGGGAGGAGGCAGACATTTAAAACAGCCTCGTGGAACAGTGAGGGACCTGTCATGGGACACAAGACAGGATGTGGAGCAACCTTGAGCACCCAGGAGTGGGCAGGATGACTTTGTTCAGCTGTGCCTGGTGGTTCACGCACGGGGACTGAGTGGACTGGAGACTAGACTGGTTCCTTTAGGGGGATTTGCGGCATCGCCAGTTAGGAAAGGCTGCTGGAGAGGATGGAAGAGGCTAAGTCTTGCAGGGGCCTGAAGGGCCTGCATTCTAAGAGCTTCCTCCTTAGTACCTATGAGACTGCTAGACTAGGATTGTTTTTTTAATTGAGGTATAATTGCTTTGCAGTGTGTTAGTTTCTGCTGTACAATGAAGTAAATCGCCATATGTATATTTATCTCCCCTCCCTCCTGAACCTCCCTCCCCTAGGTCATCACCGAGCACCAAGCAAGAGCTCCCTGTGCAAGTTCCCTGTAAAATAGCTATTTTACACACGGTAGTATTTTAAAGCAGGGGGAACTACAATCAGACATACATTGTTGGAAAGATCATTTTGGAAAGCTGCCTTTTGGTGCTGGGGATGAGAACTGAAACGGGATCCACTGCACACCAGAGAAGAGATGACATCTCTGCCTAGAGATTTCAGAGATACATAGAAAATGGACTCCAAGCTCCTAGACTTGACAGGGTTACAAAGTATAGGGGACAATCTTCTGAGAAAACCATTCTCCCATACCTTTGCATCCTCACATCTTTAAGGATGACATACTGCTCTAAAAGTAGTTTTCTGAAGGCAGTGTAGCCTAATGCTATAGATTTTAAGAATGCTAGACCTAGGTTTTAAATTCTCCATTGGCAATTTAAAAATTTGTGCTGCTAATAAGTCAACTAATTTCTCTAAACTAATTTAAATTACTCTAAAGAACAAAAAATGGTGATGATTTCTTTATTGGACTCTGTAGAGGGTTAAATGGTATCTTGAATATGCCTGGCAGATGGTGGGCAATGAATAAATCTTAGCTATTGATTTTATTAGTTAATCACCTTGGTCATAATATGCAGATTATAAAATGTGCTCCTGGACTTTTAACTTCCACAATAACCTAGCCAAGTTGCTAAAATAATGAGGAATTATTTTTAATGACTATGAATAGAGAAGTCAGAAAATAGCTCTTTTATGTGAATATAACTTATTGAGCAGACGTATTCATAGTTTCTTTTTTTCTTTGCCATATATGGTCATGGTTTTTAAATGATTCTCTCTTACCACTGAGAGTTCCAAAATAATGGGACTGAAGTCACAAACAAGAAAATAATAAGCTGACCTCTGCTCCAGAAAATTCTTAGTGATGATGGCTCATTTATCAGGGCGATTTTTGTCATGGTGAAACAGGTATGTTTCTAAGATGCAAAGGAAGTACAGTAAAGGTCAGCCAGAGACAGTGGTCTCCAATACATGTTTATACCCAGAGGGCTATCTCATTGCAAGACTGACACTTAACAGTGTATGATGGCAATGAGGAGCAGTTATTGGGGATATCAGGGTGTATTGCGGGGAGAAGCATTTTTAGTTCTTTTCGGTTTGGATTTTATAGGAATGTGTATTTGTCAGGGGAGAAAGTGTGAGTAGGTTTTTGCAGGCACAAGTCTGGGGACTTTTAACCTCATGATCCAGGGCAGGAGGTGGTTTACTCTTTGACGACCTAAATGGTGGTTCCCATCTGTCTTCTTTCTGAAAGAGCCCCAGCTTCTTTCAATTGTGTTGCAGTCAGATACTGGGGTCAGTAGAACCCAGTGAAATCCAGGGCATCGATAGGGAGGGAAGAATCACTGGGTTCTAGCGATACCACTGACACACTCTTGAGGTGCCAGTGGGGCAAGTGCTCAATATTATGCTGACAGTTGGAATGTGGACTGGGAGCCATTGAGATCTGAGTTCTAACCCTTCTATTCGTTTATTTGGTAAACACTTTTCGAGAGTCTTCTGCCAGCCAGGAATTGTTTTATTGTCTGTGATGTTTTGTTCAACAAATAGTGGTTCCTGACTTCAGAAGCTCATGTAGGGAAGGTAGATCTACACGAATAAAGAAGCAATCATATAGGGCTTCCCTTGTAGTCCGGTGGTTAAGAATCCATTTCTGTCAATGCAGGGGACACTGCGCGGGGAAGATCCCACATACCGCGGAGCAATGGAGCCCAATCGCTGCAACTCCTGAAGCCCACGCACCCTAGAGCCCACGCTCTGAAACAAGAGATACCACCACAATGAGAAGCCCGCATACCGCAACTGGAGAGTAGCCCCTTCTGCACAACTAGAGAGAGCCCACACACAGCAACAAAGACCAAGTGCAGCCGAAATAAATAAATAAATGAAAGAAGCAGCAAACATATTAGAAATCGTTCCGAGCGTTGGGAAGGAAAAGAATAAGATGCAAAGAGAGATTAACGGGACTGACTTAGACTGAGCCTTTAGGGAAGGCCTGGCAGAAAATGAAAAACAGTGACTCTTGGGAAGGGAACAGTGAAATTTTCTAAACAGAGCGCACAGCAATTGTGATGGCCTGGGTTTGAGAACAAACTTTGTTTGTTTGAGGTACTGAAATTAGGTCCTTGCATCTGGTATGCAGAGCAAAAATGAGGCTGGCCTGGGCTGGGTCATGTCAGGGCCCCTATAGGCCACAGTAAGGGGCTTGGATTTGATTCTGTATGCAGTGGGAAGGGACTAAGGCTTTCAAGCAGAGGAAGGACAGTATCTAATTTTCATCCTTCATGGAGGACATGTTGGAGGGATGCAGGACAGGAGATCCTGGGAGGTAACATAGTGAGACTTGACTTGCACGTGTTGTCCTGGAAAGAGTATGGCTGTGAATACCTCGATGTGGATTTCAATACTGATTCAATCTCCTATATAATTATTTACTTATTCCCTCCAAGCAATAGTTTGTCTGAGCTGCCATTCTCAAAATTAAGTGAATAAGAATCCATAGGATAGTGAGATTAATTGAGTTAATTCTATGTGTTTCAACACAGACTGTTGCATAGAGTGAACTTCCAAGAAATGTTAATTCTCTTTCTGTCCCCACTGGGAGTAGATAAAGGACCTGATACTCCTTAGTGAAGATGTGTGTGTGTGGCATTGAGGCCAATGGGTTGATGAAAATAAAACAAAGAAAAGATATTACTGCTTTCCTTACTTGGTCTATTATACATGTGTGTGCTCAGTTGCTCAGCTGTGTCCAATATTTTGTGGGCCCATGGACTGCAGCCCACCAGACTTCTCTGTCCATGGAATTTTCCAGGCAAGAATACTGGAGTGGGTTGCCATTTCTCCTCCAGGAGATCTTCCCACCCCAGAGATCAAATCTGTGTCTCTTGGGTCTCCTGTATTGGCAGGTGGATTCTTTACCCCTGTGCCACCTGGGAAGGCCCTGGTCTATTATAGGGGTAGCAATGTCTGTTAGTATTCACAACATTAAAAATTATGTTTTCATTGTAAAAATACTAACGGACCATTAAGAGAAATTAGAAACCATAGAAAAGTAGAAAGATTTAAAAAAAAAAAGCTCATCTACATTAACAGAAAGTAAAAGTCACTCAGTTGTGTCTGACTCTTTGTGACCCCACAGACTATACAGTCAATAGGATTCTCCAGGCCAGGATACTGGAGTAGGTAGCTGTTCCCTTCTCCAGGGGATCTTCCCAACCCAGGGATTGAACCCAAGTCTCCCACATTGTAGGCAGACTGTTTACCAGATGGGCTACCAGGGAAGCCTGAAGCCCAAAGAATTGATGCTTTTGAACTGTGGTGTTGGAGAACACTCTTGAGAGTCCTTTGGGCTGCAAGGAGATCCAACCAGTCAATGGTAAATGAAATCAGTCCTGAATATTCATTGGAAGGACTAATGCTGAAGCTGAAGCTCCAATACTTTGGCCACCTGATGTGAAGAACTGACTCGTTGGAAAAGACCCTGATGCTGGGAAAGATTTTGAAGGCAGGAGAAGGGGACAAGAGAGGATGAGATGGTTGGATGGTGTCATTGACTCAGTGGACATAAGTTTGAGCAAGCTTTGGGAGTTGGTGATGGATGGGGACTGGTGTGCTGCAGTCCATGGGGTCACAGAGAGTCGGGCATGACTGAGCAACTGAACTGAACTGAAGTGAGAGAAACAGAAGCCAAACATAATCACTGATAATATTTTGGTTTTCTTAGTCTCTTTGCACTGAGGATAATATGGCAGACAGTGTCTACTTGTTAGGGAGGCTGAAAGAAAATTGAGATATTTGTGAAAAGTTTCAAAAATTTTGGGTGAACAATTCTACACAAATATAATGCCCTGTTGTTTAATTGCACTTTCAGAATTATTGTAAAGATTTAAATTTTGGGGTTCTCTTTTGGACTGGTCAGTATTTCAGGGCCTCAAGCCTTGTTTCAATATCAGGGAGAACTCTGGTATCTCATAAATTATTATCCTAGCAGCTAAGTGGATATTATGCCTTGGAAATCATTTATTTCATTTAAGAAAAAGTGTTGACTATGGCAACCTAAGGATCTGATGCCCTCCTGCTGCAGAGATGAATTGGAATTAATTCATTTGTGTAGTGATAAGCAGTTAAATTGTGTTTCTGACAGCTGATAACTGGAAGATTTTCAAGCACAAAAAAGGAATTGGCTGAGTTACTACACACACACAGCATTGCATAAAACCCCATTGTCTAAGTGACCAATATCACACCACAGGAAATCAGCACTTGGGCGTAAATGTCTTCCAGTCTTTGGAAATACAGTGTATGTTATCCAGTTTCTCAGTCTGTGTCATGAAATATGAAAATAGTTCAGGAAAGACACATCCCACTTGACCTTTGCAGAATGATTTAATAAAGTTAGCTTGATACAAAAATATGAAAGAGTAATTGCTGATAAAAGCAGACTTGTGGCTTCCTGCTTTCAGATCCTCCTTTCCTTGGAAACACTTCACAGGCTTTATTAACTCTTTAATGTTGTTGTAATTGGTGGCATTTGTCCCTGAGGCCATGTTACCAGCCCTGGAGTTGGGTTCCATTAGAGCAGAGATTCCGCGTCTCCTACGTTTTCATCTCCTTTCAGCACTCATCTTGATATCTTTGTCTACATAATTAGGCAAATATGTTTTCAATTGTTTTTACGTGTGTACACATTTCACCCCTTTTACTGCTATCTTGATTGATGTTTTATGGGATACATTTTCATTGGTGGCCTCCTTCGCTTAGAGAGGTGCCAACGTTGGCTTCTGCATCCACTTAGGACTCTATCGCTTCCATCTGCAGGTGTAACTGAATCTGGTCCTTCACTTTCCCAATAAGGGCTGTCCTTCCCAGGCTTCCTCACTGACGCTCTATCACCCCATCCTTCCGTTTCCTGTTATTTATTTATTTTATGGTGTTATTCTGATTTGAAATGAAATGCAGAGAAAATTTGGAGACTACAAAGACGCTGAAAAGAAAACTTCCTTGTGGGTTTAGAACTGTCATCACAACGGCAACCATCAGCTGACATGTATTCTTCCCAGAGGCCTCTTGGACCTCCCAGTAACACTATGCAGTTTATTTTCATCCAAGGGCACCCCGTTACCTGATATTTTCTTGCTCACTCATTTGTTTGTGTAAATTGTGACAGTAGGGATTTTGTCTCTCCTGTTTAATGGTACTTCTCCTGTGCCTATGATGGCCTGGGATATATTTGGTCCTCAATAAATATTTGCCTAGTTTAATAAATGAACTGATTTATATTTTCAAACACATCTTTTTTTTTTCTCTTAAACATCTAACAATACTAAAAAGAGCTAATGTAATTATTAGGTTTACATGAGGATTTCTTTCTGATGTCGTATCAGCCAGGAGAAGCTGGACAATGCTGCCCATACAGTCTCAAATCTTCATGACTGAAGACAATGCAGATTTATTTCTAACTTTCTCTACATGTCCAATGAGCTCTGCTCATCCTGGTCAATCAGGAGCTCTGACTGATAGAAGTTTTATCTTTGCACATACTTTCTACAAACCCAGAGCAGGAGAAGGGCCAAGATAAGCTGAACATTGGCTGTTAAAACTTCTGCTCAGTTGAGACATGTTTTATATCTACTCACATTTAATTGACCAAAGCAAGCCATGCAACCTAACCTCAAAAAAGATGGAGGAAAGAAATTACTCTAACTAGAGCTCTTGTGATGATAATGTTAATATCACACTTGGTAGATGATGAAAAGTAATTCCGTGTCTTACCCTAGACTCCCAATCCTTCATTCCAGCCTCTCCACTATTTACGGGCTCTGGTATATCATGCTCAAAAATTTTCTCTTCATATAAAAATATATGTAATGTGTATAAAGATGTACGCATGCATCCTTTTTTGGGTATCAAGAATATTCAATAAATGCTATTCTGTCTTTTCTTTCCTTGGTTATTAGATTGTTTTATTTCTACATATTTTTAAAGATCTTTCTCTATACATCATATAGTTCTCCTGCATTAGCAGCCATTGCTGTATGTACCATACTCCACTTAGTTCAGTTCAGTTCAGTTGCTCAGTCACGTCCAACTCTTGGCGATCCCATGGACTACAGCACACCAGGCTTCCCTGTCCATCACCAACTCCCGGAGCTTGCTCAAACTATGTCCACTGAGTCAGTGATGCCATCCAACCATTTCATTTAACCACTTCCCTTTTGATAGTAGGAGGTTTCCAATTGCCTCCTTTGACAACAGTGCTAACAGTGTACTTTGATGAAAATACTGTGATGTAATAAGAACAAGCCTGTCTTGGCTTCAGAAAGATCTTGTTTGCAACCCCAAATCCCACTGATTACCTGAATAGGCAACTCAAGCCTCATGCATCTTGGTTTTTTCAGCTATGAAAAGGAGGTAGTAACGCATCCTTTACAGCACTCTTGTGAGAAGTAAATGAGATAATTTCTTGTAACCTAATGGCCTTTCAATAAAAATTTTGTGTGACAGTTTTGTCATTGAACTTGAATTTAAAGGATTATTCATACGGAATCGTATTATAATAGTAGGTAGCAGTTAGTAAGCACTCAAATGTATAAATACCATGGAGGTTTTCTCATTCCTTCTTTCTATTTTATTGTATAAAACCTAAATTGTTTTTGGCCCAATCTTAAATAGTTTTCATTTATTTTATTAAAAATGTATCAATTAACTTAAGTCCATTTCTGATCAAGAATAAACAGAATTGCATAGTTTGTTTTATGAACTCATAATTATCTAGTACATCCATGCTATGTAATCTGGGGTTTCAGCCCATTAATAAGTATGTCTTATAACTGTGTAGTCCACGTGGTTTCAATAGAAATGTACATTAATTTTATGGCCACAATTAACAATTCAGAAAATCCCGCCCTCAAAGTCTTCTTCTCTTTCAAGCATCACTGCTAGCATGGGGTCGCAAAGAGTCAGACACAGCTGAGAGACTAACACACACTCTACCAACCATGTAAATTGCGATGCCACCTGAATTTACACATTCATCAGAGTGACACACTTCACTTCTGGTCATATTTCATTAGCCAAAGCAAGTCACATGGTCCTTCTCACTTCAAACATAATGTATCTGAAGGCGAACTTTTGTTCTCCTTTGGTAACAGACTGATTCTGTCTACAGTTACTGCTCCTCATCTAAGTAAACAGCAACACTATTCACCCGGTTAATCATGCCCTCAAACTGGGAGTCATTTTGGCTTCTCTTTTTCTCTCATGCTGCACATCCAAATTATCAGCACATTGTAGTAGCTTTAAAAGTATATCTCAAATCTAATCACCTCTTAATATTTCTGCTGTTAACAATCTAATGCAGTCATTGCTCTCTCTCAGTATCTGGACCACTACCTCAATACCTTTCAAATGTGATCTTTGTTTCCACTCTTAGCACTCCACCCTAGTCTGTTTTCCAAACAGCAGCCATAGTGATTATATTAAAGGCAGGTCAAATCTAGTGACATTCTCTCACACCTGGAACAAAGTTCAGTGTTTTTCAAACTGGTTTGTAATCTCTGTGTGTGTGTGTCTGTTTCCTTGTGATACATATATCTAAACCTATGCTATTTTTTGATGCAGATGCTGTTTTCTTACTTTGAGTTGCAATAGAAAAAAAATATAAACTCAATTTTATAATCTGGCTTCTGGATCTCTTTGCAACCTCTTGTTCTAATTCTCCCATTAATTCAGCCCTAATCACACTGCCTTTCTTGCTGTTGCTTAGCACTCCAAGCACCCATTACCTCAGGACATTTGCACTTACTGTTTATTTGTGTTGGATCATTAATCATCCAGATATTCAGCAGCTTCAGTTTCCTTTACCTACTTAGAAACCCTCCTTGGAAACCTTCCATTTTCTTTGTCATTTTCAGAAGCCTAAAGGCTGGTTCAAAAAGTTAGATTCTAGGAAAAGGATCTAAAAAAATGGATGAAGAGCAAAGCTAATATATTTTTCTTATGATCAGCAATTAGTATATGTATATAAGATTCTATACCTTTTATAAACAAAGTAGAAAGAGGCTCCTCTATAAAAAGTCTAGAATCTGCCTAGCTCCCTCCAGCTCCCCAAATTAACAGTATCTTTCCACTTATTCTTTCAGTTCAGTTCAGTTCAGCTGCTCAGTTGTGTCCAACTCTTTGCAACCCCTTGGACTGCAGCACACCAGGCCTCCCTGTCCATCACCAACTCCCAGAATTTACTCAAACTCATGTCCATCGAGTCGGTGATGCCCTCCAACCATCTCATCCTTGTTGTCTCCTTCTCTTCCCGCGTTCAATCCCTCCCAGCATCAGGGTCTTTTCAAACGAGTCACCTCTTTGCATCAGGTGGCCAAAGTATTGGAGTGTCAGCTTCAACATCGGTCCTTCCAATGAATATTCAGGACTTATCACCTTTAGGATGGACTGGTTGGATCTTCTTGCAGTTCAAGGGACTCTCAAGAGTCTTCCCCAACAACACAGTTCAAAAGCATCAATTCTTCAGCACTCAGCTTTCTTTATAGTCCAACTCTCACATCCATACATGACCAATGGAAAAACGATAGCCTTGACTAGACAGACCTTTGTTGGCAAAGTAATGTCTGCTTTTTAATATGCTGTCTAGGTTGGTCATAACTTTCCTTCCAAGGAGTAAGCATCTTTCAATTTCATGGCTGCAGTCACCATCTGCAGTGATTTTGAAACCCAAAAAAATAAAGTCTGACACTGTTTCCACTGTTTCCCCATCTATTTGCCATGAAATGATGAGACTTTGGCCACCTGATGTGAAGAGCTGACTCATTTGGAAAGACTCTGATGCTGGGAAAGATTGAAAGCAGGAGGAGAAGGGGACAACAGAGGATGAGATGGTTGGATGGCATCACTGACTTGATGGACATGGGTTTGGGTGGACTCTGGGAGTCGGTGATGGACGGGGAGGCCTGGCGTGCTGCGTTCATGGGGTCGCAAAGATTAGGACATGACTGAGCGACTGTACTGAACTGAACTGATGGGACTGTACGCCAGGATCTTAGTTTTCTGAATGTTGAGCTTTAAGCCAACTTTTTCAATCTTCTCTTTCACTTTCATCAAGAGGCTCTTTAGTTCTTCACTTTCTGCAATAAGGGTAGTGTCATTTGCCTATCTGAGGTTATTGATATTTCTCCCGACAATCTTATTCCTTATTCTTACAGAAATGTATAAGCCTATATTTGCACATACGGAATTGTTTCTGGTGCATTACTGTGCTTTATTTGTGGGTGTGTGTTGCATAATACTGGAGAGGGTGGATCTGTCTTAATCAATCACACCATTTTCTGATGTAACTATACTATGTTCACATAATGTGTTAGTTGCTCAGCTGTGTCCAACTTTTTGCCATGCCATGGACTGTAGCCCACCAGGCACCTCTGTCCATGGAATTCCTCAGGCCAAGAATATTGGAGTCGGTTGCCATTTCCTTCTCCAGGGGATTGTCCTGACCCAGGGATCGGACCCAGGGATAGAACCCATGTCTCCCACATTGCAGGCAGATTCTTTACCATCTGAGCCACCAGGGAAGCTGCTGACTGAGCACATAGCTTCCACACAAATATACTGGGGTAAGTTTATCTCTCTATCTCTGTCTCTATCTATATCTCTTTCCATGTTGGCACTTTAGTTTCCATAGGGTGGATTTCTAGAAATGGGCTTGCTGTGGTAAGCTACTTCATTTTCAGTCGGTGTCCCAACACTTCAGTAGCTTCAGTTCAGTTCAGTCGCTCAGTTGCATCTGACTCTTTGCGACCCCATGAACCGCAGCATGCCAGGCCTCCCTGTCCATCACCAACTACTAGAGTTCACCCAAACCCATGTCCATTGAGTTGGTGATGCCATCCAACCATCTCATCCTCTGTCGTCCCCTTCTCCTCCTAGCTTCAATCTTTCCCAGCATCAGGGTCTTTTCCAATGAGTCAGCTCTTCGCATCAGGTGGCCGAGTATTGGAGTTTCAGCTTCAGCATCAGTCCTTCCAATGAACACCCAGACCTGATCTCCTTTAGCTTCTTTTCTTAGCTTGGTCAAGGCTCCCACCACAACGGCCCCACCGAAGCACACACAAGATGGCGACAGCGGGAGGTAAAGTAGCTATTGTGGCTCCTGACCTAAGCTGTTTGTTTATAGTGACCCCCACCTCAGAAGCAGTGTGCTCCTTTTGACCACTGACAAAGAGGGCAATTAATATAAAATTCATGTGCTTTTCTGGATGGTAATTCTGTACTACCTGCCTTTAAGAGAACTTTGAATAAAACTAAACATATGAGGAAATTTGGAAATTTTTTACATAGTTCATTCATAAAAGAAGAGGGGAAAGTGCTGCTGTTTCAAGTCCCATTCAGCTGTGTCGCTGGAATATATGTCCCCGAGTGTTTGAGAAAGAATATATGAAATACATCATTGGAGCACCTAAATGCCATAAACAGTTGTTTAAATAATTCCACCAAATGATTTATAATTTAAATCTGTATTTTTTATCAGAATTCAGTTGGCATTAGGGTAATAGAATAGTCTTTTTGATTTTGTCTCTTCATCCTGGCTTCTGTTTCATGATTTACTAGTTCTCAGTTTTATCTTTTAGAGCTTCTAAGTTACTTAGTTTTTGTATTTTTCAAGCAAGTAGTATTTGGCAATTAGGATTTGGTGGTTAAAAATTCTTTAGTTTTGGGTTAACGGAGGTTAAAGGAGCAGCAACAACCACCACCAAAAAAGCCAAAGGAAATATGTGGACTAGGAAAAACATAATGAAAAAGCTGCCAATGAATTCACCAGGACTAAAATCAACTAGTCTAATACCTACACATATTTAACGATAAACTAAATACTCCATTTTAAGACATTCAAATCAATTTGGTAAAATTAATACAATCTGAAACACTTTCTATATTTTAAAGTAAATTTAAGTGATTAACTCCTGATATCAAAATGACATAATAAAAAAGCCAAAAGGTAATAATATACAAGACCGCTATTAAATGACTCTACATGGCAGTGTTGGCTACCTGGTTTCACTGTATCAGAGATTTCAACTCAGAACCTAGGGCACTGATCAAATAAAAATCAAGAAATGAAAGGGGATTTCATGACATTATTGTTGACTGTGTTCTCTTTGCCTGAGATTTTGTTTGTTTGTTTGTTTGATGAGCAAATGAAGAATTTGATTCTCGAAGGCAGTGGGAGTGTTGCACAAAACATGGAACTACAGTGCTATCGCTTCTATTCTGATCTTGCTCAAGTTCATCAGGGAAAATTAACGTTGGCAGCTTATTCAGTGACTAAATCTTGATATTTTTCTGGCTTAATTCATAACATAACTGTAAGCTATTGCTCCATGTTTATATTTCCCATCCATTTCTCACATTTCCAAAGCATGCTGATATGTGATCCAGGCAGTTTAGCTACCATAATTGGCATTTTTCTTGGGCCAAAAGGAAACAAATTCCTTATCCACCATACTTTTTTAATTTCTGAAAAACAACAAGTAACATGGTTAATCCTCTTTTTGATCTTTTTTCCTTTTGAATTTTCCTTATATTCTTTCTCTCTTTTAATCTTTTACTCTCTTTTTAATCTTCTCATTTTGCCCCACCCCTTTTATTTGACTTCTTGTTATGTACTCCTTTAAAAGAATCGGTCCAGTCTATGGAAATGGTTCTTCAGAGGCTGTTCAAAGAGCCATTATCCACAGTTAGAGGCCCTACTATTTCTCTAAAGAATTTCATTGCAACACTTGCCAAGATGTCTCAACAGACTATCTTTCACAGTATTAATAGCGCATAAATCTTGTGGACAAAATGATGCTTAATGAAATTATTTTCTTGTGATGAAACCTTAAAATATATTCAATTTTTCACCTTCCGAATATACATGTAAGACAAAAGGTTATCCTAACAACTCAGAAAAATTGGTAATTCACAAGTCACTTAGCTTTTTCAATCAGGAGCATCCATGTACATCTTTAATTTCTATTAGGCTACTTTGGTGAAACAAATGGAGCAGAAGGGCAGTTTATTTTCAAATGCAAGCATTAATCTTTACTTTCTTACACAATTTTGAAACTCACATAGCAGTGACATTGTTTATGCATAAGGTACACTTTTAACAGTAGCCAAGAGTTTGGAAAGAAAGGAATGAAAGCTTGGGAACTTAAAAATATATAAGCTTTCCTTCTAACTTGAAAGACATATTTAAAATGAGTTGCCTATTTCTCTTATAAGTCACATTTTCAAAACACACTCATAAGATGTTTGGCTGCTGGTCTAATATTACACCTTTCCCTTTCATCTTTCTTTTTACTACAAACCCTTAATGACAAACGCAGGCAGACCAGTGATACTGATATACCGCGAGCTTAGCATGTGAATTAGTCATCAGACAATCAGTTCAGGGGTCAGGCTTAGAGAAACAGTGCAAAGTTTGCAAAATGCAGGTCAGCAGAGGTGCTCTCCACTTCAAAGGGGGCGTGCTTGGCCACAAGAACTCGGATCCCAGGCAGAAACAGCTGGGATTGTCGTTTGTCCAGAGATGGAAGGCTTGTGTGTGTTTGAGCGTGTTTGTAGCCAAGATTGGGTTTCACTACTTTGTAGAACAACAGTTTACTTTAGGAGGCTGTGCTGATAAAACACAATAGGAAGCTGGTGTCCACAGAAGCCCAGGTCACTAATATCAAGCAAGGGGACTGATCTGGGACAAACCACACAAAAAGATATCCGAAACGTCCCCATGTGGTTGACTTGCTCAGGATTTCAGTTTCCGAGAAATTTATAAAAGCATTTCCCTTTCTCGGGAGTAAAGTGAGAACTCCGTTTTGTTTGTATGGGAACTGAAGAGAAAATATGAAAATTTAACCTATTCTGAAGATTTTAGAATTTGCTTTTTCTACCTTATTTTGTTCACAGGCAAATATAAGAAAGAAAAAATTTGATTCAGACTTTTGTTTGAAGGAAATATATAAGAAAATGTATAAGGAAAACCAGTGTGTTCTTTCCCACTTCAGTTTATTTTTCTAGGAAAAATAAAAAAGGGAAGTCAAGTCTGCATCTTATCCTGATGTTAAAACTTATTTTAATTAAAGTTGTAATGAATATTTACATTTGTATTCAGTCTGTAAGTGCATTTTAGTTTCAGTTTTGAAAATGAGATCTCTTCTTAGGACACCCTAAGGACACTTAGGGTTTCAGGGCAACTCATCCAGAACTCAACAAGTAGAGAAGTCACTACCTTCAAAGAAATAAATGTACAGGATGCTAGTCTGACCTCAAGCTGATGTTACCATTTTTCATTTTTGAGAAAAACTGCAGCGTGAATCAAGAGAATCGGGTTCTTGCATCTCTCAGGGTTTTTCAACTACTGGAAAGAAAACTGGAAAGCAAAGCAAAAACTGCTAAAGAAGAGAAAAAAAAAATCCAAAATCCAAACCATATGACAATGCCTATTTCTTCATTTTCTTTGTCATGTTGGTTTACTCTTTCTTGGCATTAACTGTCTTGTTGGGTTATAGTTGCTCCAAGAAAGCCATTTCAAAGAAAAATCTTTACCAGGAGTTCAATGAGAGTGAGCCCTGAAACAAGAATGTGACCCGTCGATGGTGGAGAAGCATTACTTTGAAGACGAAAAGTCTTCTTTGAACACTGAAATCAGGATACTGTGCTAAATACTCATAGAAGGCTCCTATCATAGGGGGGCTGTAGACACCTTATTCAGCTAATTCCAGCCTGATAAGCCAAATTATTGCCTGAATGTGGAAAAAGACCGACTTTCTAAAAAAAAAAAAAAAGCCCTGATTTATTTGCAAAAGAATTTTCAAGAGGAGGTATAACTTATAATGCTTTTCTGTCTTTTTATAAATCAGTATTAACATGCCACTAATTCATCACGGAGCATCAGTAATGGAATGTTCTGGACTGTATTCTTTTAAGTAGTAGGCAGAAAAAGAAGAAAAAACCAGCTCGACTCAAGTATGGTGAATAGTTTGAAGGAATTTGTTATTTATGATATTATCTGGTGATAAAGCCCATGAATTTCTGGTTCGTTGGAAATTAACTCTGGGAGTACAAGCAGTATTGCAGAACATGCTTTACCCTTCTTTATGAACTAATACCACTGAAAAGGGGAATATATCAATTCCCTCCATGCCCCACCCCCACTACTTAGCTGAGTTCATATGCAATGGGAAAATTATTAGCACAACATCTGCAGAACATAATTACACTGCTGTTTTATATCCTTTTACTGGAAAGCTAGGAGTTGAAAGCTGACATTTTTTTCTTTCCATGACTTGAAAACATTCATAAATCTTATAACACAAGTGTGCCTCTGATTTTCATTGGTAGCCACTAATGGTTATTTATTTCTGCTGGGCTATTCCCATGAATTTTTTTAAAATATATTTTTAATACTGATTAAATTAATGCAAAATACAGTATATTTAATACACATTTATTTTCAATGTATCAGATTATCTGACTCTTTTTGTCAATTTCTTTGACATTGTAGATTGATTTATAAACCTTTTGTATTTGTTTTGAACATCTGAAATTTCGGACTTCCCAGCTGGCACAGTGGTAAAGAATCGGCCTGCCAATGCAGGTGATGTGGGAGATTCCTGGGTTGGTCAGGGAATCCTCTTAAGAGGATTGTAAGAATAATAACACCATCTATATTAACAAACATTATGTTGCGAACATTTAAGTGAATAAGGATGGTTACCATTGTCTACAAGTGCATCAAAATTATTGCATTGTGGTCAACTGAGTGTTTGATATGTGACAGACACACATCTAGGAGCTGGGGATGTAGGGAGGATTACCTTTTAGTAGAGGAGACAGACAATACATAAATGAGAGGTTAAGTAAAAATGGAAAGAGAAAAATAAAGCAAGATAAGTGATTAAGGTTGGGGGTGCTGTTTTAGGGAAGGGGTTAGACCCAGTGTGTCTGAACAGGTGATATTTGAGCTTTGGTGATATTGAGATTTGAATGACAAGAAAGAGTTAGCTATGTGATGATCTGGGGGAAGAAGATTCTAGGCAAAGGAACCAGAAAGTGTGAAGCAGTGTTAACAGGAAGAGCTGGGCATGTTGGTTTAGTTTTGTTTTGTTTAAATGTTTTTACTTAAAAAAAATTAAAGATCTTCCTGTCACCACTTCTTCCCAGCACAGTTAATTTTTATTTATACCAATTACAATACAATTACAACCAATAAATCAAGAAGGGTAGGGTGGGTACTTATGGCTTCAAATTTAAAAGGGGAGGAGGGGGCAGGCACTTCAAACGAAGTAAAAAACTACCTAAATTCTAAGAGCAATTGCCAGCACAACTGTCAGATTGGCATTCTGTTTCCTGCTATCTAATCAGTAATCAGTGCAGACACAGGTGATGAAGGGTTCCAAAACAAGGTATACAGAGGAAGTAATTTACAACCACAAAAGTTGTTACTCTGTAAACCCTTGCCCCTCACCCAACTGGGTCTTTTTTAAAATATATATTTTTTTGATGTGGGCCATTTTTAAAGCCTTTATTGAATTTGCTACAATATTGCTCCTGTGTGTGTGTGTGTGTGTGTGTGTGTTTTTCCTGGCCTCAAGACATGCAGATCTTAGCTTCTCCACCAAGGATGGAACCCACACCCCCATCACTGGAAGGTGAAGTGTTAACCATGATCCGGTAGGGAAGTTTTGGGTCTTTTTTTCTTTCATGCTTTCACACTGACTTCCTATGTAGCATTTTAAAAACTTCTATTTCTTTTAAAAGGCTTTTGGGTGACGTTTCAAGTCTTCTGCATTCACCTTCAGTTTCTTGCAAGATCTGATGTGTGTTAGGAGGTTCAGCTGTTTGCAGCTTCCCACATCAGCCTCAACTACACCTAGGTTCTCTGAGCTACAGGGGTGGGATGTGAAGTCTTGATTTACAATCCTCCTCACCATCTTAAAAGAAAGAATACATTTGTCATAAGTAGCTGTTCAAATCCCAGCCAGTGCGAAAGTAATCACAGATCGCTTCTTGGGCACATCTGGTACTTAGACCTTCTGCACAGATTCAACATGGTATCCTCCTCCCCTGCAGTATTCTAGGGATGAAAGGGTCAAGAAAGATAAATACCCAGTGTAAGTGGTCACCAAGAGGCAAGATGGGTGTCTGAGGAGGCCTTACAAATAGCTGAGAAAAGAAGAGAAATGAAAGGTAAAGGAAGAAAGGAAAGATATACCTATTTGAATGCAGAGTGCCTAAGAATAGCAAGGAGTAATAAGAAAGCCTTCCTCAGTGATCAGTGCAAATAGAGAAAAACAATAGAATGGGAAAGACTAGAGATCTCTTCAAGAAAATTAGAGATACCAAGAGAATATTTCATGCAAAGATGGGCTCGATAAAGGACAAAAATGGTATGGACCTAACAGAAGCAGAAGATATTAAGAAGAAGTGGCAAGATTACACAGAAGAACTCTACAAAAAAGATCTTCATGACCCAGATAACCACGATGGTGTGTTCACTCACCTAGAGCCAGACATCCTGGAGTGTGAAGTCAAGTGTGTCTTAGGAAGCATCACTATGAACAAAGCTAATGGAAGTGATGGAATTCCAGTTGAGCTGTCTCAAATCCTAAAAGATGATGCTGTGAAAGTGCTGCACTCAATAGGCCAGCAAATTTGGAAAACTCAGCAATGGCCACAGGACTGGAAAAGGTCAATTTTCTTTCCAATCCCAAAGAAAGGCAATGCCAAAGAATGCTCAAACTACTGCACAATTGCACTCACCTCACACACTATCAAAGTAATGCTCAAAATTCTCCAAGCCAGGCTTCAACAGTACGTGAACCATGAACTTCCAGACATTCAAACTAGATTTAGAAAAGGCTGAGGAACCAGAGATCAAGTTGCCAACATCTGTTGGATCATCAAAAAAGCAAGAGAGTTCCAGAAAAACATTAACTTCTGCCTTATTGACCATGCCAAAGCCTTTGACTATGTGAAAGTGAAGTCACTCAGTCATGTCCAACTCTTTGGGACCCCATAGACTGTAGCCTACCAGGCTCCTCTGACAATGGGATTTTCCAGGCAGTAGTACTGGAGTGGATTGCCATTTCCTTCTCCAGGGGATCTTCCCAACCCAGGGCTCGAACCCAGGTCTCCCACATTGTAGACATTAGGAAGCATCACTATGAACAAAGCTAATGGAAGTGATGGAATTCCAGTTGAGCTGTCTCAAATCCTAAAAGATGATGCTGTGAAAGTGCTGCACTCAATAGGCCAGCAAATTTGGAAAACTCAGCAATGGCCACAGGACTGGAAAAGGTCAATTTTCTTTCCAATCCCAAAGAAAGGCAATGCCAAAGAATGCTCAAACTACTGCACAATTGCACTCACCTCACACACTATCAAAGTAATGCTCAAAATTCTCCAAGCCAGGCTTCAACAGTACGTGAACCATGAACTTCCAGACATTCAAACTAGATTTAGAAAAGGCTGAGGAACCAGAGATCAAGTTGCCAACATCTGTTGGATCATCAAAAAAGCAAGAGAGTTCCAGAAAAACATCAACTTCTGCCTTATTGACCATGCCAAAGCCTTTGACTATGTGAAAGTGAAGTCACTCAGTCATGTCCAACTCTTTGGGACCCCATAGACTGTAGCCTACCAGGCTCCTCTGACAATGGGATTTTCCAGGCAGTAGTACTGGAGTGGATTGCCATTTCCTTCTCCAGGGGAATCTTCCCAACCCAGGGCTCGAACCCAGGTCTCCCACATTGTAGACAGACACTTTACCGTCTGAGCCATACCAGACCACCTGACCTGCCTTCTGAGAAATCTGTATGTAAGTCAAGAAGCAACAGTTAGAACCGGACATGTAACAACAGACTGGTTCCAAATTGGGAAAGGAGTATGTCAAGGCTGTATATTGTCACCCTGCTTATTTAACTTATATGTAGAGTACCTCATGAGAAATGCTGGGCTGAATGAAGCACAACCTGGAAACAAGATTGCCAGGAGATATATCAATAACCTTAGATATGCAGATGACATCACTCTTATGGCAGAAAGTGAAGAACTAAAGAGCCTCTTGATGAAAGTGAAAGAGGAGAGTGAAAAAGTTGGCTTAAAACTCAACATTCAACAAACTAAGGTCATGGCATCTGGTCCCATCACTTCATGCAAACAGACAAGGAAACAACAGAAACAGTGAGAGACTTTATTTTGGGGGCTCCAAAAATCACTGCAGATGGTGATTGCAGCCATGAAATTAAAAGACGCTTACTCCTTGGACAAAAAGCTGTGACCAATCTAGACAGCATATTAAAAAGCAGAGACATTGCTTTGCCAACAAAGGTCCGTCTAGTCCAGGCTATGGTTTTTCCAGTAGCCATGAATGGATGTGAGAGTTGGACTATAAAGAAAACTGAGTGCTGAAGAATTGATGCTTTTGAACTGTGTTGTTGGAGAAGACTCTTGAGAGTCACTTGGACTGCAAGGAGATCCAACCAGTCCATCTTAAAAGAGATCAGTACTGAATATTCATTGGAAGGACTGATACTGAAGCTGTAACTACAATACTTTGGCCACCTGATGTGAAGAACTGACTCCTTGGAAAAGACCCTGATGCTGGGGAAGATTGAAGGCAGGAGGAGAAGGGGACAACAGAGAATGGTTGGATAGCATCACTGACTCGATGGACATGAGTTTGAGCAAGCTCCGGGAGTCGGTGATGGACAGGGAGATCTGGTGTGCTGCAGTCCATGGTGTCGCAGAGTCGGACATGACTGGCTGAACTGAAGTAGTCACAGAGAATAAAATCACGTCGCCACCCAGCATGTTTTCCCTGTGGTTGAGAAGCATTATAAAAGGAGGCTTTAGCTTCCTCTAAACTTTACCATTATATTCACTAAAACCACCACCTTGATAAAATTACTACAGCCAAGATGGGTTACAACATTAGATAAAGTCATTAAATTCAACTCCTCAAGCAATTATGTCTATCTATAAGGCTCAGGTCAGAAATAATTGAGAATCTATGAAAGTGGGAGAATGAGGAGCTAATACTTCAAGCCTTAAAATATGTTGGAGGAATTTTTCTTAGTCCCTGCAAGCAGCTGTTGCAATGAAACAACAGGAGAAAATACAGAGCTGATGGTTTTACTATTATGTTAAAAAACCTAGGCTTCCTCAGGGAAGCACCTGATAAGCTTAGGTGATTGGATACAGAGGAAAATCCTCTTTACACACACAAACGCAAACTAAGGACTTTTCCCACCCTCAATTCCTGCACTGCTGAGATACAAAAGGAATTTTATGACAAAGGATCCTTAATCCCCAGAGATGCTTTGGCTTGTGGTGCCTTTTTAAGGCATCTCTCTCTTGCCTGGTACCATGGGTTGATCAAGGGGTGTATAAAAATGGGGGCCTTGGGAAGCTTCCACAATACAGGGCTACAGGCCCCTTGAATGTGAACATGACACCCACCCAGTTAGCTCTTTACAGGGGGAATGACCTTGATCAATAAAAACAAATGTTTGTTTACATCAAAGAATTCCAACACTGGATCTTTCACATATGAAGGACAAAATATTTGTCGTTCAGTCACGTGTCAGACTCTGAAACCCCATGGACCGCAGCACACTTGCATCCTTGTCCTTCCCTGTTGCTATCTCCTAGAGTTTGCTCAGGCTCATGTCAATTGAGTTGGTGATGCCATCCAACCATCTCATCTTCTGTGACCCCCTTCTCCTCCTGCCCTCAATCTTTTCCATGGTCTTTTCCAATGAGTCGACTCTGCATCAGGTGGCCAAAGTATTGGAGCTTCAGCATCAGTCCTTCCAATGAATATTCAGGGTTGATTTCCTTTAGGGTTGACTGGTTTGATCTCTTTGCGGTCCAAGGGACTCTCAAGAGTCTTCTCCAGCACTGCAGTTCAAAAGCATGCACAACAAGGGATGGCAGTGAGACAGGCTGGGACCTCAGACCTCAAGCTGCAGTGCTGCAATGCTTCTACCTGGACACGCCTCTCCTCCAGCGACAAAATACAAAGAAACTATATGGAACTAAGAATAACTGCATGCGTGTGCAGTTGGGGCAAATTCTGGACAAAAGATATAAAAACAACCCCCCTACTGCCATTTCGGAAGAGCCAGGAGCACAAGCAGGGTGTTGGGAGCAAAAGTTCATGCATGTTCCCTGCACTCAGCAACACCAGAAGGCTGGGCAAGTCGCTTAAGCCAGCCCCCTCCTGAGCCCTGGACACACCCCTACCCTCATCCCATATAAGGACATTCCACAAGCTCACCCCCTCCTCGGTGAGCAAGGGAACCTGTTGGTGGTTCTCACTTTCCTCCACTGTAGCAGGAACACCACTAAAGCCTTGTCTGAATTTCTTGTCTGGTTTCTAGTCAATTTCTTTCTTTTTTTTTGGTGTGTGTGTGTGTGTGTGTGTGTGTGTGTGTGTGTGAATGTCTATTGATTGGGGAAAGCAAAGAACCCTGGACGGTATCTACAGGGCTGTAACAAGAGAGTTTCATTTTCCCACAAAATGAAGTGAAGGTGAAAGTTGCTCAGTCAGGTCCAACTCTTTGTGAACCTATAGACTGTAGCCTGCCAGTCTCCTCTGTCCATGGAGTTCTCCAGGCAAGAATACTGGATTGGGTAGCCATTCCCTTTTCCACAGGATCTCCCTGACCCAGGGATGGAACCCAGGTCTCCTCCATTGTAGCCAGATTCTTTTAATGTCTGAGCCACCAGGGAACCCCTTCCCAGGTGGCACAAGTGGCAAAGAATCTACCTGCCTACGCAGCTTTCCTGAACTTTAGACAGAAACTGGGTTCAGAAAGCTTTTCAACTTCACAGAATCCTGCTTTCGTTTTTCACGTTCAGTAAAAATGGCAGTTTGTTTTCTGAGATTTCCTGGCTGTTCTTCCTCTCATCCTTTTTCATCTGAACCGTCTCTTTTCTTCATCTCCGTTGTCCCAGTTCTATTCAGTTTTGTTTTTCTTCTAGTGTTTCTCTTCAGGCTGGACCTCTGTTCTGGAAGTTAGCCTGAGGTTAGTCGTGAGAGTTCACAGGGGCTACCCTGCCCCAGCCTCTTCAAGAATCCTTGGGAAACTCCTTCTTTGAATCCACTGCTGGGGTAGCCATGACCTTTTCAAGTTGTGGACTTCAAATGGACCCTTCGCATTTCCCAGGGAAATCTGTCTACTTTTGTGTTATTTTCCTCTTCTCAGGTTTATCAGATGCCCTGATGCTTCCCTGTGTTTCATCTATTCAGAACCAATAACATACAGATCTAGAGGCCTTTGGCAATTTGACCCCATATACTTATATTTTGGGGTATAAGACTGCCTTGTCACAAAATTTAGTTTTTCTCTTCGGTTTCTTTTTAAAAAATGTTTATTTATTTAGTGCATTGGCTGGGAATGTTTTGTTTCTAATTGAGGTGAAATTCATATAACATAAAATTAACTACTTTAAAGTGTACAGTCCAATGTCACTTAGTTCACTCACTGTGTTGGGCAACCATTCCTGCTATCTACTTCCAAGACATTTTCATCACTCCAAAAGAAAATCCCATAGCCATGAAGCAATCTTTCCCTGTTCTCCCAGAGCCCCAACCTCTGGCAACTACCAATTTGCCTTCTATCTCTGTAAATTTACTGACTTTGGACATTTCATATGCATGGAATCATATACTATGTGACCTTTCATGCCTGGCTTCTTTTACCTAGCATAATGTTTTCAAGGTTCATCCACTTTGTAGCATGTACTCCTACTGCATTTCTTTTAATGCAATATGGTAATATTCCATTTCAGATACATAGCATGACTTATTTATTCATTCATCCTTGTCACTTCGTTTTATTGAAATGTCTGTGAAGTTTTGATTTTACTTTCCAGTTGCTCTGTAGTTTTTGTGTAGGGATTCAGGAAGATCCCCAAACTGCTGCTGTCATTTCAGCCATCTCTCTAGAATCCTATGGGGTTTTACTTGAGGTTTTAAATGTCTACATGAGATATTATTAAAAATAAAAGGAACAACATTTGGTGGCATATGAAAAGAAAAGTTCACAAAATCTTGCTGAGGTCTTAGTGCTCTCCTTTTCTTTATTCTTTTTGAGGCTAATTGTCTAGCTTTCCTTTGATTTCATAAGTCTGTATCTTTATTTCCACCACCACTTGCATTAATTTTAACCAGTTTGGGTGGGTATCTGTTATTTGCAGCGCAGCAGGCTACGACCATCACCCCTCACCCTAATCGAGGGTCTGTGCTTCTCCCTGGTTTAATTCCCTCTTGGGAACAATAGCAGCAATACCTCTCAGTGTGATTCTTCTCCAGTTGACATGTTCTTTAGCAAATTTCTAAAGTAACAGATGACCTTGTATATATGAACATACATATCTTTCTTCTGATTTTATGTTTAGTTGTTTCCTCTGCTGCTCCCTGGCTTTGATTGGATTTGTTAGATGCTAAACCAGAGACGGTAATTCTTGAACAACTGATTTATTGAGGCAGTGCTTTCAAGTGGACACTGGCAGGGAGTAAGTGTAGCAGAGTGAGATGCGAGACAGGCAGAATGTGACTTTAGCTGAAGCCGAACCTCAGTTTGACCCCACATGGACCTCTGGGGCGTGAAAAACACCAAGAGTCATCCCATCTTGAGAAAGGGAGGCAGACTTTTGGTTTGGAATTCTACCAACTTAACATATTCTTTGTGACTCCATGGACAGAAGCCTGCCAGGCTCCTCTGTCGTCTGTGAAATTCTCCAGGCAAGAATACTGGAGTGGGTTGACATTCCCTTTTTCAGAGATCTTCCCAATCCAGGTATCGAACCCTGGTCTCCTGCATTGTAGGCAGACTCTTTATCATCTGAGCCACCAGGGAAGCTGCCTTTCCTCTAGTTAGGGATAATTTGATGGAGAAGGGTACAGCGCTGAACTATTAGCCCTCATCTCAACTAGCTGGGGAGTACCATTTCAGTAATGAGGATCTTGGTGGAGGACCAGTTATGTCTACTACACTTTTATCTAGCTTGACACATCAGGAAATTTTTCTTTCCTCTACATATGTTTATCTGTATCTATAAATTCCACACGCATATAACACATGTAAAGATATACCTATGAATATTTGTATTTCTGTATATGTTGTGCACTTGTATATTTGTATGGTTATAAATACATGCCTTTTCATTTTGGTGCTTTTCCCCTTCTCCTTTTAGTCTGTTTAGACAAACTTGTAGTACAGAAGTGTAGTTAGGTACAGGCTTGAAGAAGGTGTGAGGCAGAGATTTGTCCACCGGAATAGGGTCTGAAAACTCCAGTGACTTCTAGGAAGCTGCTGCCATGAGAATTGGTACATGAATGGCTGAAGGAGGGCAGTGGGATGGGAGGAAGTCTTCCCAGGAAGGGTGAGGGGGTTGAGGGGTTCCTTAGGAGGGTTTAGCACTGCTACCTGTGAGTGTGGAATCAAAAGGGAACAGGAAGCGCCATTTATATACTTAGGTCACTAGTATGTTGAATTTTCTATAAGAGGCAGTTGCATGTTTTGGAAATTTGTGGTATCTCATATTTTGAGGCTTAAACAGAAAGATATTCTTTGGGTTGTGGTGTGGGGTAAATGTGGAGGCAGGAGAAGCAGGGAGGGAGGAAGCAATTAATGTCTCAAGGTCAATTTCATCTTTACAATTTGTGGTTCTGTGGCTTCTCTTTGATTTTGTTTCTTTCTGTAGTAAAACTTGTTATAGAAGCAATGGAATTATGGAGACCCTTTTATGAGAACTTCAAGTCAATGTAAGGCACCGTTAAAGGTCTTTTGACAGTTTACATTATTGAGTTCAAATGTGTATTTTGAATTTTTGTGGTGAGAAATCATACATATTTGCCTTTTTAAAGAGATGTATGGATGCTTAGGACATGTTAAGCCCCCCAAAACTGTTTAAACACTTGGATGTATTAATAAATTATTTGTAACTATCTACATATAGAATTTAACGTTCCCTATCCAAATGAGTGAAAAGTGGGGGGCGGGGGAGGCAAAGACATTGCTGTTTTTCTTTTTCTACTTTTTAAGAATCATCAAAACCTCTTTGTTTCTTTTCCCAGCATGGACCCTGCAGGCAGAAGTGGAGGGTAATTTTAGGACTGGATGGTACATAAGAAGGCCAAAACCCTGGAGGTCATGACCTATGCCTTCTTATAAGTGAAGAATTTCTATTTTGGGAGAGCAGTGTTTGCAATCTTCTCTTATTATCTGCACATCTGACAGTGAGGAGTGTCATAATTAGCATTCAACCTCATTTTCCTACTGACTTTCTGAGGAGCAAAGACAAGCCCATCTGGTACAGCCTTTCTCTTTCTATACTTCTGCACTCCTGCTTCTCTCATATTCTGACATATCTTAGGATATTTTGCTAATATATATTAATACAATGTGTGTGTATATATATGTAAGTGTGTGTGTGTGTATAAACAAATGGAATATATATATACATACCATTTCACTGGAGACTACTACAAATTTCTAGCTCATTTTGGTGGTCCCTTTTTTTTTCCACTTGGTGTAGATCCTGATTTTGAATTTCCAGCAAGAGCCTTGTTTGGATCATAAGGATCTTGATAAAAGACTTTGTAATTTCTCTTCCGTTCAGGCTTCAGAGCTCCAAAATTGTAACTTTCTGGCTATTGGGCAAGAGCTGTCTTCCCTCACAGAAGATTCGGCTCATGTTTTTCTTTAATAGACTTTTAATGTTTGAAGCTGGTTGAAATGAAGAGCTTTCATCATTTAAGAAATGTCAACAGCCCAAATGTCTTAATCCAGCATGAAACTGAAGTAGAGTGTACGTTTTAAGTGCTCTTGGGAAAAGGTGACATTTGACATAAATAAGTGAAATAAATTAGAGGATGATGGCCTCCTGAACCTCAGTAGAGGTTCCTGGAAGTTAACTTTTAACCATGTGATATGAGATAACTTCTTTCCAAAGAATGGGTCCATTTAGGCAACAAGGCGACCCTGTTTCCCACGACCAGAAAACACCACACAATATTTCTGATCACATGGTTTCATAAATACGTTTCACGCCTAAGTGCGTGGGACTGGAATTGGGTGTTTAAAGCTTCCTTTAGTTTAAAACTATCAAGGCATCAGTTCAGTTCAGTCACTTAGTCATGTCTGAATCTTTGCGACCCCGTGGACCGCAGCACGCCAGGCCTTCCTGTACATCACTAATTCCCAGAGTTTACCCAAACTCATCTTCATTGAGTCAGTGATACTAAGGCATAGAACTTGTTTTTTCCTGTGGTTTAAGAAGTGTTCTGAAGCCCCGTTACACTCTCCCATTGCAAAGCGATGTGCTCCTCAGCGAGAAGCTTGTAGCTCATGGTAACCAGCTGTTGGAAACAGAAAGTCACAAGGCAGATTCTCTGACAGCAGATTTTTTTCTGTGAAGGGGCAGAGAATAAACATTTTAATTTTTGCAGGCTAGTAGGCAAAATCAGGGATATTATGTAGGTACTCATGTCACAAGACAGAAACATTTTCCATAGATTTTTTAACTGGCAAGATTAAAAATATAATAATCATAATACTCACTGTGTATAATTTTTGTAATGCAGGCCCACTAATGAGAAGAATGTATTTTTTGGGGGCGGTGGGATAGCATTTCATTTGTGGGCTTCCCTGGTGGATCAGTCAGTAAAGAATCTGCTTGCAATGCAGCAGACTGTCTGCAATGCAGGAGACCTGGGTTCTATCCCTGGATTGAGAAGATGCCCTGGAGAAGAAAATGGCAATCCACTCCAGCATTCTTGCCTGAGAAATTCCATGGAGAGATGAGCCTGGCAATCTACAGTCCATGGGGTTGCAAGGGTTGGATACAACATAGCAACTAAATCACCACCACTGCTTCTGCTGCTGCTACTAAGTTGCTTCAGTCGTGTCTGACTCTGTGTGACCCCAAAGATGGCAGCTCTCTAGGCTCCTCTGTCCCTGGGATTCTCTAGGCAAGAACACTGGAGTGGGTTGCCATTTCCTTCTCCAGTGCATGAAAGTGAAAAGTGAAAGTGAAAAGTGAAAGTGAAGTTGCTCAGCCGTGCTTGACTCTAGTTACCCCATGGACTGCAGCCCGCCAGGCTCCTCCATCCATGGAATTTTCCAGGCAAGAGGACTGGAGTGGGGTGGCATGGCCTTCTCTGAAACCACCACTACTATTCAACATTTCATTTAATTGGGGCTCAAAGTTAGCGGTTCATCATCAAATCATTTGTAAATGTTCATTTGTAGGACCTCTTCTTGACTGAGAGGGTCATATGCAAACAGGTGGTGGTGGGATTTGGTCCTCAGATGTTTCACCAAGGAACCCATCCTAGGCCTTCTTTCTAAGTGCTGTGTTTGTGTTTGTTTCTGCTTTCTGAAGCAGCATAACAAAAGTAGAGAAATACACATGTTTAAAAATGTGTATGTATGAAGGAAAATTCTAGTTTGCCTCCAATTCTTTTTTGTTTTTTTTTTAAATTAAAAAACACAATTATCTGTGTATTTACTCACAGTAATACATTCTAGCCCCTTTTCCAGTGAGTGTTAATCCCCGTTCACCCTTCTGCTAGGTGTGGCCTTCAGTTGCAGATAATATTCTCAATGTTTCTAATTGCCTGACCCATATCAGGTGGTGGGGATACAGTGGCAAGGAGGGGTGACAGGTCGTTACTCTTAGGAATTTGCATTTCAGTGGGCAACTGGACAGTCAATGTTGGCTGTTGACGTCTACCAGTGAGCCATGATTAAGTTCAGCACTCCATTCTCAACATCATATTTAGTTCCTACAATAATCCCTTGATGTCCTATTTTTATTCTCATTTTACAGACTGGAAGTAGAACTTTAAGGTAATGGCTAAACTGGGTACTTAATCTGTGTAAGACTTAGATCTAAGTGCCCCACATACATTTTCTCATTAAAACCCACCTCTTATGTGGTTGGTGGGCTTCCCAGGTGGCACTAGTGGTAAAGAATTCACCTGCCAATGCAGGAGACCAAGAGACGTGGGTTTGATCCCTGGGTCAGGAAGATCCCCTGGAGGAGGGCATGGCAACCCACTCCAATATGGAGAATCTCATGGATAGACGAGACTGGTGAACTATGGTCCATAGGGTCACAAAGAGTCAAAAATGACTGAATATGCGTGCAAAGAATGTGATTGGTATTACTGTCCTCATTTTATAGACAAAAAGAGGCAGAAAAAAGTAGGGAGCTGCCCAGAGTTGCTCAGCTGATCAGAGGTAAGGCTGGGATCAAATCCAGGCAGTCTGTGCTCTAGCATCTAAGCACTGAACATCCTGCTTTTTCAGTCTTAGAAAGATTCTGTTACTTGCCCAGGATCACACAAGTAGTAAATG
>SJXQ01004689.1:272102-294248 GCA_006408695.1 Aepyceros melampus
TCCCTCCCAGCATCAGAGTCTTTCCAATGAGTCAACTCTTTGCATCAGTTGGCTGAAGTACTGGAGTTTCAGTTTTAGTATCGTTCCTTCCAAAGAAATCCCAGGGTTGATCTCCTTCAGAATGGACTGGTTGGATCTCCTTGCAGTCCAATTGACTCTCAAGAGTCTTCTCCAACACCACAGTTCAAAAGCATCAATTCTTCGGTGCTCAGCTTTCTTTATAGTCCAACTCTCACATCCATACATGACCACTGGAAAAACCATAGCATTACAGTCTTTAATATTACAAACTATAATGTCTGAAGTTGTTTTCCTCCACCTCAGTCATCACTTCGAGCATCCCTTTGGGTGCACAGTACCACTCCTTTGACATGACAACTGGAGAGCATAACTGGGGCAAGTGCTCACAGATGCAGGACAGATGGACACAGGATGTTCAACCCTGATCCTTTGGGATGTATCCCCAGGTGGTGAGGCCATGCTGAGATATATACAACAAAGCATGCTACACTCACTCCACATATGTGTGTGCACATACATGGTTCTATCTTCCTAGTTGTTCTGATAAAAGAAGCATGTATTCTGCATTCCTTGCAAGATTGCAGATTATAAACTACCCAAGTTAGAAAACTTATCTAAAGAATTATATTGGCATGACTATGATTTAAAGATGACATATCAAAAATATAAAGACAATTTAAAGCCTTAGTACTAATGGTGTTTTATATAGTCCTCGTCTTTCCCAGATATACAGAAGCATATCCTCCATGAAGGCAGACTCACGTGTCTTGTGGGACTGTACTGTCCCACCTCACAGAGATGGTCACTTTTATTTATTCAGTAAAATTTGTTGAATCAATGAATGAAAGAATAAACAGCCCATGCTTCATGTACTTCTTTCCTGGCTTCACATTATTTTCTTACCCTTGTTTTCCTTTTGCGCTGATATACTTGTGCATTTATTTCATCTTGTTTATTTCATGCATATTTATAAGCTTCCTTGAATCAACTAATAAGATGATAGAAATGAAAACAATTATAGTATCCTTTAATGAGTGAGTGCTAAGTGTTTTGCTCAGCACCTCCTAGACAGCTGCTTATTTAATTCTCACACAGCCCCGTGAAGTAGGGACAACTAGTTCAATTTTATAGCAAGAATTAGGTTGGGAAAAATTATATTACTTGCTCAAAGTCACACTGGGATGAATCTGATGTTCTGGGCCTTAAATTCTGATCTACTTATTTCCAGATCTCATGTTTTTAGCATGTTTACAATTGATGACCATGAGATTTGCTAAAAAACGGGGTGGGGGATATATTAGTAATAGTAGGAATCTTTGATTGCTTGCATATTCATGTTTTTTCCAACAGCATGTCTTCTTGGATTTACTGCTTTGAAATGTCCTTTAAGATTTTCCTGCATTTGGGCCGACTTGCATGTAACATATCCTATGTGGGCTACTTAGATTATAGTTAACTTGATATTATCACTTGAATTTTATATAGCTGTCAAAATAAAAATAATTTAATTTTTCTTAGGAAATATTTAAAAAATCAGTCTTGGTTATATAGTTAGTATCTTCATTGGGAAAGCTAATATTCAACCTTCATTTAGTTCGTGAATCAAATGATGGCTTCCTAGACCTGGAAGGAAGCAATCTAAAGCTCCATGAGGGTTTTCAGAAAGACGCTATGTTGTTCTTTTATCTAGCAATCTCTATACCAGAACACATTTAACTGAATATTCCAAATCTGAGTGTGAAAAAATTTTTTCCGTGCTCTGAGCGTGGACTTATATTAATAAGTTTATCTTTAGGGGTACAAGAGTCTTATGAAAAGGATTTGTGTTTTTCTCCTTCAGATGTCTGCCATTCATTCTAGGTTTTTTCAGGATAAATAGCTTACTTTTTATTTTGGGAAACAAGAATCTTAGGTTTTTCTCTATTCTTCCCCACCTCCTCAAAATGTGAAACCATCTGCAAGCTTGAAGAGCATTGTGGAAATTACTCACCCTCAGAGAATTTCATGGCCGAAACCACAGCCACATTCCAGATAAATTAAGTGGCATGAATTACTGCAGCTCTGATACTCCACTCATTCTGCACCTTCCACTGTTGCTCTGTCACATTAGCATATCAGATGTCACAATCTTCCTTAATCCAGTGACACACACCTCCACCCAGGTCTCTATGATTCAAGGCAAATTCTTGCTTTTTTGTTTTTAGATAAGACACTAAGGCACAAAACAACTTCATAATCTCTCTCGTGGGGCGTCCCTGGTGGCTCAGCGGTAAAGAAGCCACCTGCCAATCGAGAAGACACAGGAGATGCAGGTTTGGTCTCTGAGTTGGGAAGATGCCCTGGAGGAGGAATGGCAGCCCACTCCAGCATTCTTGCCTGGAGGATTCCATGGACAGAGGAGTCTGTTGGGGTCGAAAAAAGTCAGAGATGACTTAGTGACTAAACAACAGCAATAACAGTCTCTCTAGTAGGTTCTGTAGGGTTTAAAAACAGAAATGAACCGGTTATGTTTGAAAACATGAAGGAGATAGCAAAACTGATATCGTCCGTGGATCTTGAAGACATGAGGGTCTGAATTGCTCTTAGATTTCACACTGGATCTCTTGTGAAGGTACAGATGATCAAAGAACATGTAAGTCAAGGCAAAGGATGGTTCTTTGAAAAAGAAATAAATTTATCTGATTATAGATATGAAACTGTGTGAGGCGTAGAAATGGATCTCCCTGGGGCAACTGTTGTAAGAACGTATCTTCCGTGATACTTGCTTGAGGCTGAAACCATTTTCATTTAAAGAGTTAAGTACTTGAAACAACACTGTTTCCTTATGTTAAGATTCATATGACTTATCACATGAAAAACAAAAAGGATAGGATGTTTTGTTGGAGACCCCCATCCCCCCAATTATTCCTTTAAAAACATGTTTTCACATGGCTTGAGGGAGAAATTGCACACCCAGAAATGGTTAAATTCTTACTGGGACTTCCATGGGAATTAGCAGTCTGTAGACCAAGGCTCTGGCCGAAAATGTCATGGTTGGACCATGACTTCCTATGGGGTTGCTCTTCTGGCCAGTTTCTTGTTTTTCTTTCTTCAGTGTGTACATAGGCCCAGAGGCTATTTGTAATGGGAGAATTTTAAGAAATTCATAAATTTAATACACTCCCCCCACACAAAATTCTTTCTGAATGTGTCATCCTAAATTTCTTTTCCCAAATCCACACAAAATAAAACAGCATAAGAGCCATTTCTTTGTAATGGCCTATCTTATGCTTATTTTTTATTGATCTTCATCTATAATACCAGGTAACATCATGAATAGGGCAATAGAAATTGACTATCTGAGTTTAAATGGCAAAAAAAAAAAATCACCTTTTTATGTTTATTTCTTTGAAATAAATGCATCTTGCATTTAATTTCAGAGCCAACAAACATTGCCTAAAGAAAAATGAGAATTTGTATGCCTGGACAAAAGTTTTAACATGTACCTTTAAACATGTATTTATACAATATGAGTTAACTTGCTTTGTAAACAAAAGAAATATAAACTCTTCAAAGAGCAAGCATCTGATCTTTAAAAACAGAGTTCATTGAGGTTAAATTGTGCTCAGAGAGTTTAAAGGAAAAAAGAAAGAAAAAGGAGATTATACCTCTGCTCATGGCAGGAAAAAGCTCATTTCCAGGGTAGAAACTCCTGAAATCCATAAAATATGTTCCAGATCTGAGACGTGGTGAATTTGTGCATCATATCTGAACACTTCTGCTACAGAAAGACCAGGGACCAATTTCCTTTCTACTGAATTGGGATAAAAATGTCCAAAGTATATGTGAGAAACAAGTTTAAAAATTAACTAAAATTTTGTTCTGTTTAATCCTAATGAATCTGCCTGCAATGCAGGAAATGTGGGTTTGATCCCTGGGTCAGGAAGATCCCTTGGAGAAGGGAATGGCTACCCACTCCAGTATTCTTACCTGGAGAATTTCACGGACAGAGGAGCTTGGTGGGCTATAGTCCATTGGATTGCAAAGAATCGGACACGACTGAGCAACTCACATTTTTATCCCTAATGATCTCTTTTATAATTCCAATTTTGAAACACTGAAAACTCAAAGCTATAATGTAGGACAAACCCAGAAACACAGAACATTGATGAATCTCTGCTAAGCCAATAGCAAAACATTCATTAAAAATTCATTAAAATCCTCAAGAAGGAGGATATCTGAATCCCAGGGGTTCTTAAGCTCTTTCATGTCATGGACCCTTTGGCAGTCAGATAAGAAGTCCCTTTCTCAGAATATTATTTCTAAATGCATAATAAAGAATACACAGGATTACAAAAAAGAAACTAATTATGTTTAAGTAAAATGTTGATCAAAATATGTTAAAAAATAACAAATTTGTGACATAGTAATATTTGTGTTTTTTTATGTTCTGTGTGTGAAATTTTTTTAATTGAAGTATAGTTTATGTACAATATAAGTTCTGAGTGTACAACATAGAAAGTCACAATTTTTAAAAGTTATATACCATTTATAGTTATAAAATATTGACTACATACCCTGTGTTGTACAATATAGCCTTGTAGCTTATTTATTTTATATGTAGAACTTGGCTGCACCACTAAGTGGTATGCAGGAGTTCCCCAACCAGGGGTCAAACTTGCACCCCTTGCAGCAGAAGTGTGGAGTCATAACCACTGGACCACCAGGTAAGCCCTTAGCTTGTACTTCTTAATCCTCTGTGCCTATATTGCTCCTCCTCCCTCCCTCTACACACTGGTCATCACTAGTTTGACCTCCATATCTGTAAGTATGCTTCTTTTTTTTGCTATTTCCTCTTCTGTGTTTTAGTTTTTATATTCCACATATACATGATATTGTATAGTATTTGCCTTCGTCTGACTTCTTTCACTTAGCATGAAAGTGAAAGTGTTAGTTGCTCACTCCTGTCCAACTCTTTGCAGCCTCATGGGCTGTATCCTGCCAGGCTCCTCTGTCCATGGGATTCTCCAGGCAAGAATACTGGAGTGGTTGCTATGCTCTCCTCAAGTGCATGCTCTCCTCAGGTAAGCGCTACTCGCTTGTTAAGATGCCCAAAATATTAGGCTAAATTTAACCAAACTCAAGCACATGGAGGTCAGGAAGCAACAGTTAGAACTGGACATGGAACAATGGACTGGTTCAAAATTGGGAAAGGAGTACGACAAGGCTGTGTATTATCATCCTACTCATTTAACTCATATGAACAGTACATTGTGCGAAATGCCAGGCTGGATGAAGCACAAGCTGGAATCAAGATTGTAGGGAGAAATATCAATAACATCAGATATGCATATGACACTACCCTTATGGAAGAAAGTGAAGAGAAACTGAAGAGCCTCTTGATGAAACTGAAAGAGGAGAACGAAAAAGTTGGCTTCAAACTCAACATTCAAAAAACGAAGATCATGGCATCTGGTCCCATCACTTCATGGCAAATAGATGGGGAAACAGTGGAAACAGTGACAGACTTTCTTGGGCTCCAAAATCACTGCAGATGGTGACTGCAGCCGTGAAATTAAAAGATGATTCCTCCTTGGAAGAAAAGCTATGACAAACCTAGACAGCGTGTTAAAAAGCATAGACCTTACTTTGCCAACAAAGGTCCATCTAGTCAAAGCTATGGTTTTTCCAGTATTCATTTATGGATGTGAGAGCTGGACCATAAATAGGCTGAACACTGAAGAACTGAAGCTTTTGAACTGTGATGTTGGAGAAGACTCTTGAGAGTCCCTTGGACTGCAAGGAGACCAAATCAATCAATCCTAAAGGAAATCAGTCCTGAATATTCATTGGAAGGACTGATGCTGAAGCTGAAGCTCCAATACTTTGGCCACCTGATGTGAAGAGCTGATTCCTTACAAAAGACCCTGATGTTGGGAAAGATTGAAGGCTGGAGGAGAAGGGGCCGACAAAGGACGAGATGGTTGGATTGCATCACTGACCCAATGCACGTGAGTTTGAGCAAGCTCTGGAGGATGGTGAAGGACAGGGAAGTCTGGCATGTTGCAGTCCATGGGGTTGCAAAGAGTCATGACTGAGTGGCTGAACAACAACAACAGCTGATCAAGTAAGTTGTTACAAATTTTTCAAGGAAGAAATGTTTCTTACATTTTTTTTTTTGTATTTAGAATATTTCTTGCGAAGTGACATGCATAGAGCAGAAACTTAGTATTTGCATATTGAAAGAAATGACAGGCTATAAAATACCAATGTTCATTGCACACCCTTAGAAAACCTTTCTGTAGAGAAATCCTAAGTTATTTGAATTTTTACTTCATTCATCCTTTTACTCGGAGAAGGCAATGGCACCCCACTCCAGTACTCTTGCCTGGAAAATCCCATGGATGGAGGAGCCTGGTAGGCTTCAGTCCATGGGGTCGCTGGGTCGGACCTGACTGAGCAACTTCACTTTCACCTTTCGCTTTCATGCATTGGAGAAGGAAATGGCAACCCACTCCAGTGTTCTTGCCTGGAGAACCCCAGGGACGGGGAGCCTGGTGGGCTGCCGTCTATGGGGTCGCACAGAGTCGGACACGACTGAAGTGACTTAGCTTAGCATCCTTTTACTCTTCAGAAAGGAAGATGTGAATGAGAAAAAAGACAAATAGAATGGGGCTTCCCAGGTAGGACTGGTGGTAAAGAACCTGCCTGCCAAAGCAGGAAATATAAGAGATGTGGATTACATCCCGGGTTGGGAAGACCCCTTGGAGAAGGGCATGGCAACCCACTCCAATATTCTTGTCTGGAGAATCCCATGGACAGAGGAGCCTGGCAGGCTCTGGTCTATAGGGTCTCAGAGCTGGACAAGACTGAAGCAACTTAGCACACACCCACAGATAAATTATTCCACAGAAAACGTGTGAGTTTCATGAAACCTTATAACTATAAATTAATATTGTTTTGCCCAGTTATCTGCCAGATTGACACCACGTTTTTACTATATGGCCACCTAGCTTTAAAGACTCTATGGCAGGGAGCTGACTACTTCTTGAGACAATTTTTTTGTAGTCATGTGCTGTTAGGAAGCACTTCCTTAGAGTGGGGGAATATTTGTCTTCTCTTCACTTTTAGGAAATCTTTGTTGAAGAACGGGTTGCAGAGTACCATGAGTCAAAATTTTGCCTGAAGGGTTCTCTGTCTGAGAACTGGAGGAAACAGAAAAACACATTGATTCTCACTGTAGCCACAACTAAAATGATGGCAACAAAATAACTTTTAATGATCCCGTGTGACTGAGCCATCATCTTTTGAAAAAGATTCTATTGCAGAGTTTATCAGATGACATGTCTGAGTCAAGCATAACAGATTTGAATCTTTGTTTTAACTTGATGAACTGCTGTAAATTGCTAACTGCTTTTTAAGCTGTCAGTCTTCTGAAAAATGGCAGTAGTATAATTTCTGGGCTTCCCAGGTGGCATGAGTGGTAAAGAAGTTTATATCCCACATAGTAAAAAGTTTGGAAGTGGAGATGTTTTAGGATTTGACTTTCAGGATTCAACCATGTCATCAGAGATCCAGGTTGTTTTTTCATCTTTCTGCCTTAGACTTCCTCATCAGGTTGCTTTTATTCTCTGGCTTGTCAAGATGTTCAAACAGCTTCAAATATCTTTACACAATAAGCCCAGAGCATGTCTTCTCTTACATCTCCCTGGTCAAGATACATTGTCACATGCTCATTTCATATACCAGTTATTGGAAAGGGGATGAGATTACTGTAATTGGCTTAAATTAATAAAATATTACCTTCTGGGGCTGGCAAGGATTACTCCACTCCTCTCTAAGAAGTGGCTACCTGATTACTGTGCAAAAATCATTAACAAAGAAAGCATGGAGAAATGAATGCTTTAAGATAACCATTAGTCTGCCATATTGCCCTTCACATACTTCATTGTTATGAAATCAAGAAAAATATAGGATTATGGTGCAGTGGCTATAACATGACTCCACTAATTCTTTACCGTATATGGTCTTGGACAAGTCATTTAACCTTTCAAGCCCCAGTTTTTCTATCTGAAAAATGGAGGTGAATAATTATACCCATTCCTCAGGATCATAAAAAGACAGTCTATCTGAAAGACATTTGTTAAAAAAAAGACTATCTTCAATTTTTATTTAAATTTGTAAATAGTGTATTATATAACATGATGATTTATGAAGATTAGAATTATTCCACTTTTTAGTTTCAAAGTTGACAATTGAAACTGGCTCTTTTATGGTTTCTCATATTGTTAAAAAAAAAGGTATAATTGTGTACTATAATCAACACTTAGAAAAGCACATACAGGTTAATAAGTAGATGTAAAATGAATACTTGTGTAGTCCCTGCCCGGAAATAACAATTTGAGTATCCCAGAAGCCCCATGTCTTCATAGAATCTTTAAACACATATTTCCTTTTTAGCAAATCAATACAGTCTTTAAAAGTACCTAGTAGTTTGACATTGTGTCATAACTATCTCAGACTATTTTATATTCTTTATTGGTCATCATTTTCTATATTCTCCTGCAGAAATAATTATGATTGCACAGCATTTATTGTGTGTATGTTTGGTACTGTGCCATGCGTGATTCTTTCTCTTCATAAAGACACTCCTTAGTATGGCATTCTTCCCACCATGAGAAGATCAAATTATTATAACTGTGATCTTTTCCTGCTAAGTTCCAAGTCTCAAAATTTCAGATTATTGTGAATTAAAGCAAAATTTTCACAACATTTGCAGAATGATTTATCTCCAAATTTTTATTTTTAACACAAAAACTTGTCAATGGTTAACAAATAGTTAACAGACTTTTCTTTTAGAGGAAAAGTTTTCAGCAGACTTTCTCTTCTCTCTATTCATTTGCATGCATGCTAATTCCCTTCAGTTGTGTTCAACTCTGTAACCCTATGAACTATAGCCTGCCAGGCTCCTCTGTCCATGGGATTCTCCAGACAAGAACCCAGGGTTCAAACTTGCATCTCTTACATATCCTGTATTGGCAGGCGAGTTCTTTACCACTGGTGCCACCTGGGAAGCCCCTCTGTTCATTTAGTTTTTCTTTTCACTCATGAATATCACCTCCAAACTTGCATTATGCCTTGATGTTCATTGCTTTATAAATTTTTAAGTAGTTTAGTAATGACTGGACTTGAGAACTTCTACTTTCAATGAAAATTGATAATAGGGATCAGATTTACCCTCCCTCTTGAAACAACTAAAAACTGGATAGTGAAATGACAACCCTGGTTGGACATCAGGCAACCAAACCTCCAATACCTGATAGATAGAAAGCAAATAAAATGATCTTTGCAACTGTCCTAGTTTATTTCTTTTAGGAAGTTTCTAGATTTCACTACACAAACTAGAACAAAAGAAGATGGACCCAGTCCCTTCTGAGTTGAAGAGGCAGTCTGGGGAAGACAATGCAGCTAGAATGGGAAGGACAGAATACCAAACATGAGAGATCCTAATAGGGAAAGAATGCCAGAGATTAGCAAGCGTGTGGGGGAAAATTCAGGGCTGAGAAAGAACCATTCAAGAGCATTAAGGAAAATAGTGTCTGAGGCTCACAAGGGCCAGGAATAATACCTGTTCCCAGTGGCCAGAGTGGAAAATCTCATAATTCAGAAGGTGTCAGAGTACTAAGAAAGGTCTTTTCTTGAGTATCAGAGAAAATAAAATAAAACCTAGACTAAACCCTGTTCTAGTTCTACCTAACTAAGCAAGGCCTGAAAGGCTCAAACTGTTTTAATTTAACTTCACAGAATAAACTTCAAAAATATTTATAGGAATACAAAAATAACTAACATCTAACAAATGAAGTTCAAAATGCTGGTACCCATAAAAAATTGTCAAAATGCGAAGAAGCATGCAAATACGGCAAATAATGAGGGGCAAAACCAATTAACACCGGCACTGACATGACACAGATGACAGTATCAGTTGACAAAGACATGAAAGCAATCACTATCACTGTATTCCATATATTCAAGAAGCCGGAAGAATTTGTTAAGCAGAAACATGGAAGATATACAAATCATTCAAATCAGCTTTCTAGAGACAAAAACCATAGTGTCTGAGATGAAAAAAATATATGAAATGAGATTAATCGTAGATTAGATATTGTAGAAGAAAAGACCAATAAATTTGAAGACACGGCAGTAGAAACTACTAAAAATGATACACAGAGGAAAAAGACTGAAAGAACAAAACATCAGTGATTAGTGGTACAACTTCAAATGGACAAGCATGCATGTAATTGTACTGCCCATGGTGAAGATGTAGAATGAGGGAGGGCAGAAAATATAGTAGAAGAAATGATGGTTAGAAACTTTGTAAATTTGATGAAAACTGTATATTCACAGACATAAACAGATCAACAAATTCCAAGCACAAGAAACTTGAAAATTACATCAAAGCACAAGACTATTTGCTTAAAACCAGAGATAAAAAGAATGAATATGTTAAAAGTAACAACTGAGCTTGAAACTCTTCTGTTTTCCCCAGATCAGATCATACACCCCAGATACACACACACATTTTCCGTTTCTCTCTCCTTCATAACACACACACATTCTTTAATTAATTTGAATGAAGTCCTTCTATCCCCAGCATTTGTTTTGATAAAGACTAAGCATATGCTTTGTGTAACTACAGAAGGACAGCCTTTATTTTAAAAGTTAATTCGTCTGATCTGATTTGGAAATAGCATATCCCCTTAACTGTAAGAACTTAAACTCCAGGGAGACAGCTGTTTCCATGTTCTTGCCTGGGAATCAGGCCCCCAGCAAATGTTTCACATGCATGTACATTGCCTTTAAGCTCTTGATCATTATCTACAGCAATTAGGGTGCTTTGACACCTGGTGTCTCCTTGATGAGATCTTTCATGAAAGTCCTAAAGTGTTAAGAAACAAAATGGTGAGGATGAGCAGCCTCTTTGATGGAACAAAGGGCCCTTCATCAGATCAGACAACTGTTTAGGAATAGAACAGACACTTCCAACCGTGGATGATACGGGGAGGCATTGAAGAATCACGAAAAGAATGCAAGAGATCAGTTTGTTTTCTCATGCTTCCCTTGTGTCTCAGCTGGTAAAGAATCTGCCTGCAATGCAGGAGACCTGGGTTTGATCCCTGGGTTAGGAAGATGCCCTGGAGAAGGGAAAGGCTACCTGCTCCAGTAGCCCATGGGGTCACAGAGTAGGACATGACTGAGCGACTTCATTTTCACTTTTCTATAGTTACAAAATAATAACAGAAGCCCCAGGAGTACCTGAAACTTGCCTTGTTTCTAGATTAGAAATCACTGACTGACTTAACGAAATCCCAGTTTGACCAAATTATTTGATCATCTCCTTCATATTGGTTGCAGTGGAGTTTATGCCAAATGTTACTGCCAGGTAAACATTTCAACATTAGTCCTTGACCACTTGAGTCCCAAAGTCCCTAACAATGCCTCCAAATGACTTATTCTGAAATTTTCAAACCACTTTTAAGTACTTTGATTATTCCCTGTCCACACTCTGTGTTCCTCCATAATCTGTTTTCTCCTCATGTCTCTGTACTTTTGCAATAGCTGTTTTCATAAAGCCAAATACATACCACAAATGTGAAAATGCTAGCTTACCATTGAACAGCACATATGCCTTCCTTCATTTTGTTGCTTCACAGTTTCTACTGAGGCTATTATGTCTCCAGGTAGATGGAGTGCCAATCTTGCAACCATGGTTAAGATTACTCATCAGGCAAGAACACCACAGCCTACTCCCATATCTATTGGTATAAAATCCAAGGAAAATGAAGTTGAGATACTAATAATATCTACAATATGTGAAATCAAAATTGAACATTTCTGTTATTTGGAATCTTTAATTACAGAAGCACAACCTACATGCATTTTGGTCAAAAAAATTAAAATTATCACACCAGAAATGCTTTTTTCTTGAGTGAAGCTTTTTATGACTTCATTTGAAAAATGATTTTAAATGCGTACTTCTCTAGAAAAGTTCTTGGGTTCTCATGTCAGTTGCTTCCTAGAGTTCTCTGAGATTTGTACCTAGTGGTTGCTGGCTTTTTCTTTGACCTTCAGCAGCTGGGGTAGACATGAGGGAAGACACATAATTTCAGCAGGAAGGAGTCTTGAGCCCAGACTTGGAAGTAACTAAGCCAGGAAACAACACAGTTGTTGAACCCAGAGCCAGGAGGGTTGCCTGAACATCCTTGTCATCTGTGAGGTGGTCATGTGCCAACATGAGTTGTCACCTCATCTGTGCAACTATCATTCTTTCTACTTACCCTCCCACAGGCTGCGCGGCACTGTTGATGAAATCGCTGCATTTTGTGCGACTGTATCATACTCCCACGCTGCAGTCCCTGGGGTCACAAACAGTCTGATAGGACTGGGTCATTGAACAGCAACGTTATACTGCAGCGACTGTCTTTCTGACGCATGCACATAACTCTTCAGCCCTAAGTCCTGGGTTTAGGGTCTTGGTGCTGTCTCCCGAGTAACCCAGTCAGTTCAAGGATTTTTGGATTGGGCCTCTTCTGTCCGAATTAGGTGGGGGAGAATGATGACATTCACAACAGAAATGTTAATGCTCAATTGTTTTCTATTCTTTGTGATTCTTTTCTATAGTTTTTAATGCCTTTTTTTTTTTCTGGACTGGAATCTTCCCAAACTAATCATTATCAAAGCATAATTTGAATATATTATATTTTCAAAAGTTAAAAAACTCATAAGTCCATGTTTATATGAAAGAAAACAACTTGAAACATTTTTGTGCAAAGCTGCAGATGGTAGTTTTTGAAAACAGAAACTCTATACATCTGCCTGTAAGAAATGTCCTCCACTAACAATGACTAGGGACCAGGATTATTCTGTCTGTTTTCTTTTATTGCATTTTTCCTGTACCTCTTGGAACCACACAAGTGGATAGGAACAGTTTTAGCAATTATGATAGGTACCTGCTCAACCATTTAGCAATTCCTCTAGCCTTGCTCGCTTTCTGTCTGCTTTGCTATACCTCACTGAGGGCTGCTGTGGCTTCTCTCATTGGTTTCCAACCTTTGGCTCTGCTTCTCCTTAGCAAACTTGGATTTGAATCAGTTGCCTTTAGTTTATGTGTGTCTGCATGTGATGGTCATGTGGTTTATGTGCTTTGTGTACTGTAACCCTGTGTAAGAACTGACCTACTTATTTATACCTTTATCCAGCCTTAACCTTACCTGTTTTCCTGACAGGAGAAGAAGGCTGTCATAGTGAATGAAATGCCTTAAAATACCTGGAAATGAATCAACACGTCTCATATATCTGTCTCAATTATCTAGAGATATTTTTAAGAACTTTGGTTGATATAGTTATTAAAAAGAACTGAGGAATATATCAAATGCAGATACACAAAACAGAAAACAGTTTTGCATTCTGCAGGTTTTGCTGAGCCAACATTCACTTATTCACAAACAAATTGACCCACTCATTCACTGAAAAACCTCTCAAACATGTTTGAGGTGCTGTGCTCATTGTCATGGGATTATGCCTTTTATAGCACTTAACTGCTTTAAGCCTGCTGTTTGTTCAATGGTCACCTCTGCGAGTCTCTGAGTTCTCCCAGTATTGGGATTGTGCCTAGATGAATTTTATAGATTTCTTGGGTTAGTAAGGATATGGCAACCCACTCCAGTATTCTTGCCTGGAAAATCTCACGGACGGAGGAACCTGGTAGGTTACAGTTCATGGGGTCGCAAAGAGTTGGACATGACTGAGCAACTTCAGTTTGTTTGTTTTGTAATCTGGTATCTAGTTTTCTTCCCAAGTTTCCATTAATATTACAGGTAATCAATTATGATGATCTTTATTTATTTTTTCATGTAAAAAAACATTTATTATGGGATAACATTGCATCGAAATCTTTGTAAATGGATTATATGTAGGTAAAAATCTGTAATGTATTTTTAAAAAATTTTATTGGAGGATAACTGATTTATAATACTGAGTTAATTTCAGGTATACAGCAAAGTGAATGATTTATACATATATATCTATCCACTCTTTTAAAGATTCTTTTCCCATATGGGCAATATGGGAAAAGAGTATTGAGTAGAGCTTCCTGTGCTATACAGTAGGGCCTTATTAGTTATCTATTTTATATAGAGTAGTATGTATAATTTATCATGACCTTTATTTTTCTTTTAGGGTTTTTTAAAAAAAAATTTTTATTTTTACTTTATTTTACTTTACATTACTGTATTGGTTTTGCCATACATTGACATGAATCCGTCTTGGGTGTACATGAGTTTCCAATCCTAAATGCCCCCCACCTCCCACCCCATATCAACTCTCTGGATCATCCCTGTGCAGCAGTCCCGAGCATCCTGTATCCTGTATGGAACATAGACTGGCAATTTGTTTCTTACATATCATGATCTTTAAAACCTCTATTTTTCATTAATAATAATCTATTACCCTATTTGAGATTACCTATCTCAAATAAACTCGATATTCCATCTTCCCTGTTTTTGATACCTAGCATCGTCCCAGCTACTCTGAAGCAGACTCAAACTCATTCCTCTCTTTCCTCTTCACTACTTCCTGCAGGCCATCCAGTCCAAATAGTAGGGTTTCTTCCACATGATTTCCTATATTTATTCCTTTCCTTTTCATGTCCCTTTTTAGCTTGTTGACTCATCCTTTAATTTATTCATACTTGTTTTTTCTGGAAAACTTTAAAGTGCTTGTGTGTGCTTTGCAGAGTAATCTTGCCACTGAAATTTAAAAATAATTAAGATATAGTTTTCATTCTTTAGGAGTTTAGAGACTAGCCACAGTGACCAGTATATAAAGAATTACATTCACAGTTCAGTGGGAGATAGAGGCAGGTTTGCAATCCCTGGGTTGGGAAGATCCTCTAGAGGAGGGCATGGCAACCCACTCCAGTATTCGTGCCTGCAGAATTCTGTGGACAGAGAAAGCTGGCAGGCTATATAGTCCATGGGGGTCACAAAGAGTTGGAGACAATTGAGCAACTAACCCTTCCACTTTTTTTCTTTGTAGAAATTTAAATGATTCTCCTCTAGGAAGTATCCAGAGTGTTTGCACAATTAAATACAAACTCCTCACCCAGGCATCAAATGCTTCTCCAATATGGCATCAAATTTTGCAACTCCCATTTTTCCTGTCTATGTGGTACCCTAGGCTGTGGCCAGATTTTTCCTCTCTGATACCTGAAAATATTGTCAAATTCTGCTGTCTCTCTTTTCTGTGGAATCTCTTCCTCTGCATTTTCTGTGAAAATGCCACCCACAATGCTGCCTTGGAATGCTACCTCCTGTCTTTCCTCCCTTCTTGATGTGATCTCACCCTCCTTTCAATTCACAGAGCATATTTTTCACACATTTCTCATGTCATTATGTTATCCCCATGTTGTACTTATGTACAAGTTGGATTGTAGGTATTTGAAGCTACTTATCTTTGTTGATGAGTATGCTCAAAAATGCATTAGATTGAATCATACATTTGAGAAGAAAGAATTATTATATAAAAAGAAAGCTGAAAAGAAGGAGAGTGTTAGAGTCAATTTTCCCACCAGTTTGTGGCACAGACTCCCCCAAACTACTTAACCTCACAATCTCTATATACTTACTAACAAAATGGGAACATTAATACCTGCCTCATTTATCTTTTAGGATGGTAACACATAAAAACTTAAAATGCAGGTATGAAAATACTTGAAAAATGTTGAGAAATTTGTTGCTGATGATAGCACAAAAGTTAACAAGGATTTCTATGGAAAGTTTTAAAATATGTCCAATACAAAAACATATACTTAGCATACTAGGTAGTATAATACTACTTCAGTTCAGTTCGGTTCAGTCGCTCAGTCGTGTCCGACTCTTTGCGACCCCATGAATCGCAGCACGCCAGGCCTCCCTGTCCATCACCAACTCCCGGAGTTCACCCAGACTCACGCCCATCGAGTCAGTGATGCCATCCAGCCATCTCATCCTCTGTCGTCCCCTTCTCCTCCTGCCCCCAATCCCTCCCAGCATCAAAGTCTTTTCCAACGAGTCAATTCTTCGCATGAGGTGGCCTAAGTACTGGAGTTTCAGTTTTAGCGTTATTCCTTCCAAAGAAATCCCAGGGTTGATCTCCTTAGTTTTTAACTAAGTCTATGTTTCAAACCCTTTGAATATCCAGAAGCTGTTGTGTAGATCCTAAAAGGTTTTTGCAAATAAATTTTGATCTGAAGAACTTCTGCAACCAGTTCTTTGTTTCTACTTAGCTATAAACATATGATTCTTTCTTGAAGTCCAGGTCACATCTTACTTTATTGAAATAACATAAATTGTAGTGTGTTCTGGAGCGGTGTCTCTTTCAACTGGGAATGTTCCATCATCAGCTGACTTCTACATCCTCTAGCATTTGTCATCACTATTGTTATAACCAAGTTTCTTGACTCTTACTACTTCTTTCTTTTCTAATCATTTTTCTGGAGTTTAGAGTTTTTGTTTGGTTGAGTTAGCTTTTTCTCAAAAAACCCCAGCATTTCCATAGCACTTGCAAGAAGTCTTCTTTTTCATGTCACCTCACCATGGTTACTTAGGTATAGCTAAGATGAAAACACTAATAGCATAATCAAGAAGCAAGGCATTGACATGTATTGAGTAACCACCGTGACAGAGGCTTCATGCCAGACAATTTACATACTTAATCACACATAATCCTCACACTTACCCCACTGAGTAGGTGTTATTAGCCCCACTTTATAGAGGAGAAATCTGAAGCTCAGAGGGATTAAGGGGCTCTCCCAGGGTATGTCTTGATTCGAGTCCTGGTTTGTCCTTTGATGATTTGAAAGCCAGGATTCTTATTTTCTATGGTGCAATGCCTCCCAGATTTTCTTAAATTGCAGAGATATTTCTTCAAGGGCTGTCTTAACTTTAGTCTATTGTAAGTTTGTTGATGATAAACTTTAGGATTTTCTGCTTTTATATCCTTCAAAGTCCTTACTCCCTGGAAATGTTGAATGAAGTGTGTCAAGGAAAATCTTTCATCTTTATAAGCTGTGCCTCAGTTACATTAATCATTTTGTTAACATTATTCTTTTCCTTGATCTGTTCCTACAAACTGATGGATAATCTTTAAGTTTTTCTATAACGACTTATAACCAGTTAACTTATGTGTGGCTTCCTTGGCTTTGTATTCATGCATTGTTGGTTGCCTGAGACCATCAGGAATGTCCTCAACTTCATTTGATTTGAAAAAAGTTTCTGAGACATTTTATAATCAACTGGTCCTTTGGTATAAGATTTCTCACCAGTAGCACCATTGACATTTTGGTCTGGACAACTGTTTGTGATTGAGGGCTGTCCTGGCAGGATGTTCAGCAGCATCCATGGCTATACCCAAAAGATGCTAGTAATTCCTCCCGTGATGGGACAAAGATGTCCCCAGACATAGCCATATGTGCCCTAACTTATGTGTGGCTTCCTTGGCTTTGTATTCATGCATTGTTGGTTGCCTGAGACCATCAGGAATGTCCTCAACTTCATTTGATTTGAAAAAAGTTTCTGAGACATTTTATAATCAACTGGTCCTTTGGTATAAGATTTCTCACCAGTAGCACCATTGACATTTTGGTCTGGACAACTGTTTGTGATTGAGGGCTGTCCTGGCAGGATGTTCAGCAGCATCCATGGCTATACCCAAAAGATGCTAGTAATTCCTCCCGTGATGGGACAAAGATGTCCCCAGACATAGCCATATGTGCCCTGGGGAACAGAATCTCCCAGCTCCAGTGGAGCACCACTCCTTTGAGGTGAGGTGAGGTGAAGTCGCTCAGTCGTGTCCAACTCTTTGCGACCCCATGGACTGTAACCTACCAGGCTTCTCAGTCCATGGGATTCTCCAGGCAAGAATACTGGAGTGGATTGCCATTCCTTCTCCAGAGGATCTTCCCAACCCAGGGATCGAACCCGGGTTTCCCGCATTGGAGGCAGACGCTTTAACCTCTGAGCCACAGGGAAGCCTCCTTTAGTATATTGCGAACACGTAGCAAAGTAAAGGAGAGAGAAAAAACAACAAAGACTTTGTTTCTCAACAAAACCTAGACTTCCCATTCAAAGGTGTCTTTTAAAGAAACTGAATATGTCAGTGCTTAAAAGTGGATTTCATTTGCTTAAATTTGAAGCCTGAAATTAGATCAATAGCCACTTTTCCTTAACTTTGTATGATACTCACTGGATTGAAAATTAGGTAAATTTTTATCTATCATAAATTTAAATCTCCTGTTCTGCGATAAAGAATTCTAGGATATTTTTTGATTCTGCTACCTCTCCCTTCCAAACTGTGTATTTCAATCATATTAGTGAGAGTTGAGAATATGGTTGTTACTGACAAACATTCAGAGATGCTTAGGTCAAAATGACTGTAATTTGTCTCTTTCTGAGTTAATTTGACTTCCCCTACCCCATTTGTTATTCCATCTTATTTTTCAGTTTGAAGCCATTTTCTCCTTGACATATAAAATGTACTTTACCAAACGGAAGAGCTAATTATCCAAAGGGGAAACACCCTACCTGGGCTGAAATCTGGAGTGAAAAATAATTAGGATCTACGTTTTCACTAAGCTGTTAAATCTATTTCTGCCATAATTTTGGCAAACCCCTGATTTTCTGCTGAAGTATGCATTCTGATTATAAGATTGATAATGAATGTGGTTTCAGCATATTAATCCTATCTCTTTCAGAGTAGTTCTCAGTGTTTACATGTTTTGATAATAGAGCTGTCTTAGTTATTAAGGGATTATCCAATTACAGTGCATTTCTCATTCTTCAAGGATTCAATGAACTTTAAATACAAAGAACATATCTTTAGGTAGTATTTTAAAATTTGGGCAGCATTATTTCATTTAGTCTTCATAAAAAGTCCTGTGAGATAGATATTTTTATTGTCATGTCAAATAGTTAAAATGAAAAGAGGTTTAGCCAGTTTAAATGTTGGACCCAAGAAGCCACAGTTTTTATAAATGTGTGAATGCATTGTGTATTTAATAAGTATTGGCCACCTAAAATGTGCCAGTCATAATTTGAGGTCAACAACGCTCTATAGAAATAGAATGTAAGCCACATAGGTAATTTAAACTCTTCTAGTCATATTAAAAAATAAACAAGTAAAATTAATTTAAATAGCATCTTATTTAACCTTATAGATTAAAAATATTACCTTTTGTTGGTAAATATTATCATTTCAACAAGTAATCAATACAAAAATTATTCATAAGGTATATTTTATTCTTTTCTTTCTACCGAGTCTTTGGAATTAAAGAGTACAATACATCCCAATTCAGAAGAACTTGAATCACCATGGATGGTGACTGCAGCCATGAAATTAAAAGACACTTGCTCCTTGGAAAAAAAGCTATGACCAACCCAGACAGCACATTATAAAGCAGAGACATTACTTTTCTTACAAAGGTCTGTATAGTCAAAGCTATGGTTTTTTCACTATTCATGTACAGATGTGAAAGCTGGACAATAAAAAAGGCTGAGGACCGAAGAATTGATGCCTTCAAACTGGTGCTGGAGAAGACTCCCAAAAGTCCCTTGGATAGCAAGGAGATTAAACCAGTCAATCCTAAAGAAATCAACCCTGGATATTCACTGGAAGGGCAGATATTGAAGCTTAAACTCCAATACTCTGGCCACTTGATGTGAAGAGCTGACTCATTGGAAAAGACCTTGATGCTGGGAAAGGTCTTTTCCACTGACCTTTGGAAAAGGCAGGAGGCAGGAGGAGAAGGGGACAAAAGAGGATGAGATGGTTGGATGGCATCACCGGCTCAATGGAAATGAGTTTGAGCAAACTCCAGGAGATGGTGAAGGACAAATAAGGCTGGTGTGCTGTAGTCCATGAAGTCGCAAAGATTTGGACATGACTGAGTGACTGAACAACAACAACAATTCAGAAGAACAGCTATTCAGGTGTTGTAACTTGAGGTTGTAATTTTGGGCAGCACCTCTCCAGGCACCAATCTCAAGGGCTTCCCTAGTAGCTCAGAGGGTAAATGTCTGCCTACAATGCGGGAGACCGGAGTTTGATCCCTGGGTCAGGAAGATCCCCTGGAGAAGGAAATGGCAACCCACTCTAGTATTCTTGCCTGGAAAATCCCATGGACAGAGAAGTCTGGTAGGCTACAGTCCATTGGGTCGCAAAGAGTCAGACATGACTGAGAGACTTCACTTTCACTTTTCTCCAGGCACCAAGGATGTGGAAGCATCTAAGACAAGCTCTCTAGTTTCACAAGGCTTTCTCTCCCAGTGCAAGAGTCAGATAGTAAACAACAATGAGTGAGCAATTGAAGTAAACCCACATCTTTTGACTCAAGATCATCAACATTTTGGGAAAGTATGGTGCATATTTTCAGACTGAGCATCTGGGCTGGGATTGTCCAGTGAAAAGCAGAAGTGAAGTGTCTGCTGAGAAGTGGGAGTGAAGAGTTAGCGTGAGTCGAATGGATCATGGGGCTGGGTGGCTTTGAGTTTGGTGAGGAGGGTGCTCAAGTCTGAGACTTCAAGGAGCTGACAGATGGAAATAGGAATGGATATTCAAGAGGAGAACATCCTGTTGGAGGCCACAAGAGGTGGGAGACCCTGAAGCTGAGGCCTGGGGGTCAGGGACAGAGAATAAAGACCCATCGTGGATGGACACTTTCTCCGAGAGCCTGGCAGGCAGCTGTGGGCTACACTGATTCCCCATTGTCTGTCTAGAAATCCAGCAGCTTTCAGTGGACAACACGTTGTTGATCATCTCATTTAAGAGATTTCAAAAGAAAAGGCTGCTGAGAGTGTGCCTTCATTTTTTTGTTCAAAACTTTTTAAAGTCTTGTTGTTGTTCAGTCGCTAAGTTGTGTCTGACTTTTTGCGACCCCATGGACTTCAACATGCCAGACTTCCCTGTCCTTCACCATCTCCCAGACATGCTCAAATTCATGTCCATTGAGTTAGTGATGCCATCCAACCATCTCATCCTCTGTCGCCCCCTTCTCCTACCCTCAATCTTTCCCAGCATCAGAGTTTTTTCCAGTAGTCAGCTGTTTGCATCAAGTGGCCAAAGTTTTGGAGATTCAGCTTCAGCGTCAGTCCTTGAAATGAATATTCAGGGTTGATTTCCTTCAGGATTGACTGGTTTGATCTCCTTGCAGTCCAAGGGACTCTCAAATGTCTTCTCCAGCACCAATACATTTGGAGGTAAAGTTGCTGAGAAGGCACCACTAACTGAGAATGAACAAGGATGTGATAAGTCTTTTTGTTTATACCTTTTAAGATGCTCAGCCTTTCTTTATTCTTTCTTTTGTGCAGCATTTTGTTTCTGATTTCTCCTGTCCCTTGGAAAAACTCCACTTAATACGTGTCTCCTTTTGCTTTGACCACACACACTTGCATTGACCTATGCAAACTGGCTCTTGAATTGCCACATGTGCTCACCTGCTAAGTCACCTCTGTGTCTTCATTACCCCAGTCTTATCAGAGAGAGGGAAGAGACATGTATCCTATCCCATAGCATCCTAAACACAAGTAGAGAGGGGTGAGTCTCAGCCAAACTGTCAAGAAGTTGTGTTGCAAGTTCTCTTCTTCCTTCCTTACTCAGTCTGCCTCTTCCCACACCCTCCATGGTTCTTATTTGATAGCATCTGCCCCTTCAGTAGAACAACCTTAGCATTGGCAGAGACTCATCCTTGTTTAGTTCCTGGCAAAACTTGGACCAAGAGAGCACAGAAGCATGTGGTGGCTAGGCTGGTCTGATACAAACTAAGAAACTTGGAATAAAAGACTTGGGTTGATGGGAGGGGAGTTTGGAGGAGAACGGATACATGTATATGTATGGCTGAGTCTCTTTGCTGTCCACCTGACACTATCACAGTATAGTTGATGAGTTATATTCCAATATAAAATAAAAAGTTTTTTTTAGAAAAAGAGAAAAAGAGACTTGGATGGAATGTGGAACAGTTGTGAGAAGAGGTCCAGATAAGTCCGCCTCTCTTCTCCTGATCAATCTCAATATGGCTGAGACCTACTTTGAGCTCACGCTGAAATAGTTGCAATGGAA
>SJXQ01004689.1:294553-312432 GCA_006408695.1 Aepyceros melampus
GAGTTGGAGCTGGGCAGATGGCAAGCTGTTTGGTATTGAGCTGATGGAGCAGGTCCAGTCCTATTTGCATTGTGGAAATGGCAAAGGTGGTCCTGCCCCTCACAGGAGGAGCTTACATGGTGACTTCCCTCTCAGGGACACCTGTGTCCATTGAGGAGTGGAACCAGTCTCAGGAAGGTACTGGCATTCCTGAAGGGTCTTTGTGCTATTCCTCCAACTTGTTGACAATGCTTAGCTACCAGCTAAGGTTCTAGAGAAGAGTTGTCACATGGTATGGATTTCTGGCAATAAGAAACAGAGCATTCTCCATAAATGCTTCATCCTGATCTCTTCCTGGTGGAGTGGATGCGTGTGTCACATATGTGCACTGGAAGAGTATTTCCACACCAGCGGGTCACTTAGTTTCCACTACCAGGGACTCATTTTCTTTTTGTTTCCATGTGGAGTCCTTGGTTGGAAACATTTACCAAAGCAAAGGACCCTCTTGCATATATTAATGAACTAAAAAATTACAACACAATTGGGCTCTTTGTCCAAATTCAAGCCATATAAGAGTTTAGAGTAGAAAACATAGGCAAAATACTCTCCGAAATAAATCACAGCAGGATCCTCTATGACCCACCTCCCAAAGTAATGGAAATAAAAGCAAAAATAAACAAATGGAACCTAATTAAACTTAAAAGCTTTTGCACATGAAGGAAACTATAAGCAAGGTGAATAGACCATCTTCAGAATGGGAGAAAATAATAGCAAACAAAGCAACTGACAAAGAATTAATCTCAGAAGTGTACAAGCAGCTCATGCAGCTCAATTCCAGAAAAATAAACGATCCAAGTGAAAAATGGGCCAAAGAACTAAACAGACATTTCTCCAAAGAAGACATACAGATGGCTAACAAACACAAGAAAAGATGCTCAACATCACTCGTTATCAGAGAAATGTACATCAAAACCACAATGAGGTACCACCTCACATGGGTCAGAATGGCTGCTATCAAAAAGTCTACAAACAATAAATGTTGGAGAGGGTGTGGAGAAAAAGGACCTCTCTTACACTGTTGTGGGAATGCAAACTAGTACAGCCACTATGGAGAACAGTGTGGAGATTGCTTATAAAACTGGAACTAGAACTGCCATATGATGCAGCAATCCCACTGCTAGGCATACACACAAGGAAACCAGAACTGAAAGAGACACATGTACCCCAATGTTCATTGCACCACTGTTTACAATAGCTAGGACATGGAAGCAACCTAGGTGTCCATCAGCAGATTAATGGATAAGAAAGCTGTGGTACGTATAAGCAATGGAATATTACTCAGCTATTAAAAAGAATGCATTTGAATCAGTTCTAATGAGGTGGATGAAACTGGAGCCTATTATATAGAGTGAAGTCAGTCAGAAAGAAAAATACCAATATAGTATATTAACACATACATATGGAATTTTGAAAGATGGTAACAATGACCCTATATGTGAGATAGCAAAAGAGACGCAGATGTAAATAACAGACTTTTGGACTCTATGGAAGAAGGTAAGGGTGAGATGATTTGAGAGAATAGCATTGAAACATGTATATTACTATATGTGAAATAGAGCACCAGTCCAGGTTTGATGCATGAGACAGGGCGCTCAGGGCTGGTGCACTGGGACGACCCTGAGGGATGGGATGGGAAGAGAGGTGGGAGAGGGGTTCAGGATGTGGGACACATTTACACCCATGGCTGATTCGTGTCAATGTATGGCAAAACCAATACAATATCATAAAGTAATTAACCTCCAATTGGGGCTTCCGTGATGGCTTAGATGGTAAAGCATCTGCCTACAGTGCAGGAGACCTGGCTTCGATCCCTGGGTTGGGAAGTTCCCTGGAGAAGGAAAAGGCAACCCACTCCAGTACTCTTGCCTAGAAAATCCCATAGACAGAGGAGCCTAGTGTCCATGGGGTCGCAAAGAGTCAGACACGACTGAGCGACTTCACTTTCACTTTAACCTCCAATTAAATAAATTAAAAAATAAAAAGAATTTAGAGTAGAAAGACCCTATTTATCTGTCCTCATTTTCCTTTCTTTCCTGGAAATTATGCTGTTACCAGTTTAGGTTGTTGTTGTTGTTAAGTTGCTAAGTCGTACCTGACTCTTTGTCACTCCATGGGCTGTAATCCTCTAGTCTCCTCTGTCCATGGGATTTCCCAGGCAAGAATACTGGAGTGGGTTGCCATTTCTTTCTCCAGGAGATCTTCCAGACCTAGGGTTTGAACCCACGTCTCCTGCATTGGCAGGTGGATTCTTTACCACTGAAATGCAAGGCAAGCTCACCAGTTCTGGTTACTTCTCTCCATTTCTATTAAAGCAATTTTGCATATTTCTATTAGTGCACTGAGGATACAGAGAATATGCATATCTCTATCTGCATCTTCTTAACCTAGGTGAGAGCATAAGGCTCTTAGTGTGCAAGGAATAAATCTGTTCTCTGACCTGTGTATTTTATTCTATATTTTTCTATATTTTAGTCTATAACATATCTTGAAGTGATGCCTAGCCTTTTTTTTCAGTTAGATAGTATTCTGTTGCATGAATAAGCTAAAGTTTACATAGTTATTCCTTTATTGTTGAGCATCTAGTTTCCAGTCCCCACCCCTTTTTGTACCATAACTATAATGCTGTAATAAGCATAAACATCTTGGCACATATACCTTTATGATATTAAGTAATCATTATGTTTTTTGAAACTTTTTTATAATCAAAGACATATGCAATTTCCAATCAGTCTTTCAGATCAGGATGAGATCATGAGTATTACTGCATTGAGCTGAAGTAATCTTGGTCAAAAGCTTAAGAATGCGGTATTTAGTTAGCCTGTTCTGCCTTATCTAGTAGACATAGTTGATATTTGTTAGACTCTTTGAAATGCTGAAAAATAGTCTTCAGACCTTCCCTTGACCCCATGCACCCCCTTACATGACTACCTTAGAGAGCATAAAAGATCTGACCATGTCTGTGAGTATATTCTACACACACTTGTGTAACTTACAGGGAAATTAAAAATTCAATGAAAACCATAAACAATTTGGCTGACTTTAAAAAATTTTTATCTTTATTTTTATTGAAGGATAATTACAATATTGTGTTGCTTTCTGTCAGATTGGTGGACTTTCTTAATAGAAGTTTTGAATTTGCCTGACTGAACTGATTTACTTGATAAGCTTAATCAGCTTTTTCTTTGAAATGTTGTAAACACAATAATATGTGGACTTAGCCACATATGCCCAATATACTACTGATTTTATTATTTTCAATCATAAATTTCATGATAACCCAGTAATTTTCATCTTTCAGAACTTTTATAAAGGTGCTTTGAAAATTATAATTTTATTGGAAACTCTTAATAATTCTGACCTAGTGGAAATAACACTATAGTTTGAATCCTATAGACAGGCCTGGGTTTGAATTCTGTTTATACTCTGATTAGTTTCTTGGTCTTGGGAAAGTGTCTTATAGCTTTGAATCTCACATTCCTCACATGTAAAAAATGGCTCACGTGTTAAAAACTTTAACATGAAGGTTGAGAATTTATTCAGTGATGTCTTTAAAAATACCTAGTTTATTGCTTGACGTATTAGAGTCTTGTTTTTATTAAGCTATTGTTATTTTTACCTGATAAGCTGGCCATGTGTTTATATATTTAGAAAAGAGATGACTGAAATCAGAAGATGCCTCATTTGGCCCAGTAAGGAGTCGTGCTATGAGAATTTCAAACGGTCTTTACAGTGTCCCTTCCTGAATAAAGTGGTTATTATGCTGGTCACTTTATTGAGACATTGTGAGATGAGGCAGGCTCCCACGGTAAAGCAGAGAGTCAGGTGTGGAACCAGAACTGCCATTCCAGTGGGGCTGACCTCAATACTTGGCTGTTAGACACAATACTTTTTTTTTTAACCTCTATTTATTTATTTTTCCAAACTTTAAGCTTTTTATTTTATATTGGGGTATAGGTGATAGTTTCAGGTGAACAGCAGAGGGACTCAGGCTTCCATATACATATATCCATTCTCCCCTAAACTCTCCCTCCCATCAGGCTGCCACATAACATTAAGCAGACTTCCATGTGCTGTACGGTAGGTCTTGTGGTTTTCCATTTTCAATATAGCAAGGCACACTACTTCTTTAAAGGACAGTGCTCCTTTGGATCCTCCTTTAAAATATTGGAGTTGGGAGATGAGGTTGGTGACCGTGACACGGCTGGAGGCAATCACCCTATAGAGGCAATGACCCTATAACTACCCTATAGACCTACAGAGGCGGTCTACTTAGGGGAACATACTTAGACCCACAGTGCATCTAAATCTTTGAAATCCATGTGTGTGTGTAAGTGTGTGTGTTCAGTCGTGTCCAACTCTTTGTCAACTCCGTGGACTGTAGCCCCCAGCCTCCTCTGTCAGTGTAATTTCCCAGGCAAGAGTGCTGGAGTGGGTTGCCATTTCCTCTCCAGGAGATCTTACCAGCCCAGGGATAGAACCCTTGTCTCTTGCATCTTCTGTGTTGGCAGGCAAATTTTTTTTACCGCCTGGGTGCTTTAACTAGATGCTAATGTGTTTCAGAGTGCTTTTAGGAAGAGTGTGGTTTTCTTCTTCAGGTAGAATCTTTCTAATTTGCATTTTTAATCTTTTGCATTGACTCTTGTAAACTTCTCAAGTGATTCAAATCAGATAACATATCTTTTACTTCTAAAAAAAGATTTTATTTATTTTAAAATATTTATTTGGCTACAACAAGAATAAGTTTTAAATTAAGTTTGTGAACCAGCAGTGGTCAAGGAAGTAACTATACGCATGCACACACACACACACACACACAGATGTTTGCCTATTCCTCAAGCATCAAGTCCAGCCCAATGTTTTACAAATAGAAAGTATTAAATGGATATTAATTAAGAACTAGGTTTGCAGAAAGACAACACTTGGACCAAGGCTGTATACTTGCAGACATCCTGGGCCTCAATTTCTTTAAGGGGTGATGGAATTTGCACCCCTGTGTTCTGGGGTTTAGAATGACTGTGGAGTGGATGGGAGGGAAGAACAGATAAAACTCTGTGGATCAACCTTGGGAAGAAGAACACCTGTATACATACCATTGCTTTGCAAATTGTTTTTTCTTTTTCATTTTGGATTCTGAATCACATCGCATTGGCTAAGCGTTTCTTATCAAGCTCAGAGTGTACCACATTAGAAATCGGTAAGTATAAAACCTTAATGAGATATTTTTTCTAAACCACTTTTCAAGATTTTATTGTGGTGCCCAAGAGGACCATTCCTGTGGAAACCATGCTGGTTTCTAGGGTCTCTAATGCTTGTGCTTCAAGGAAGCAGAGTCTAGCCACCCCCAATAAAAGTGGAATGTCACCTTAACTACCACTCTACTGTTTGGCTTGACTGCACAGAGGGTGTTTTTAGGACCAGAACAAATATGTCACCCTTCCTTTCAGGGTAGATTGTATCTTAAGAAAAATACATAATTATTGCTTTAAACTTAAGACAGGAAATGTTTCTAAAACTAGCCAGTAAACAGAACACTATAATCTAGCTTGTTGTATTTGCATAGTTTAGAGAAATGTTGGTCATACATTACTTAAAATTTTAAGGAGTTGGCACCACCCAAACACAGCACAGATTAATTTCATGGTTTCTATATGCATTTGCACAAATTAAAATATAAATCCTTTTTTGGTTTCTTGTACCTCTTTCTTCAATTAGTTCTATATGCAGAGCTGGTCATACACAGTTTTTAGCAGTTTTCCAGTTTCTTCTATAAGTTGTTATTGTATAGTTGAATTTCTTTATGTTCTGTATATCAATGTCATGGAAATGATGCCTGAATTATGAGTTAATTATGCTGTATTAGTTTGTCCCAGTAGCAAGTCCTATATCCCCAGAGCTACAAAATTGTGAGAAAACTTTCTGAAGAATTATTCTTTTATATTGAAGAGTGAACATAAACTTCTTATGGATAGTATGAGATTTTTCTAGATCTAAACATCAAAGAAATGATTCTTAACTTTAATCTTTTTAAAAAAGAAAGCCAATTCTTAGTTAGAATATTTAATGTTACATTTTCAGTTCAATTGCTTAGTTGTGTCCTACTCTTTGCAATCCCATGGACTGCAGCACACCGGCCTCTCTGTCCATCACCAACTCCCGGAATTTACCCAAGTTCATCTCCATTGAGTCAGTGATGCCATCCAACCATCTCATCCTCTGTCGTCCCCTTCTCCTCCTGCCTTCAATCTTTCCCAGCATCAGGGCTTGTCAAAAGAGTCAGTTCTTCGCATCAGGTGGCCAAAGTATTGGAGTTTTAACTTTAGCATCAGTCCTTCCAATTAATATTCAGGACTGATTTCCTTTAGGATTGGCTGGTTTGATCTCCTTACAGTCCAAAGGACTCTCAAGAGTCTTCTCCAACGCTACGGTTCAAAAGCATCAATTCTTTGGTGCTAAGCTTTCTTTATAGTCCAACTCTCACATCCATCCATGACTACTAGAAAAACTATAGCTTTGTTTAGATGGACCTTTGTTGGCAAAATAATGTCTCTGCTTTAATATGCTATCTAGGTTGGTCATAGCTTTAAAAAAAAATCTTACATTTTAATAACCTTAAAATAAGTTATTGATCTTACAAAGCATCCCAATAGTTAAATAATGGACACCCCAAATCAACTTCAGTGGCTTCAACTGATGGTAAGGAAATCAAACTTGGGAGATTAGGTGAAAATTAACTTAGTCATCAGTAAAACCCATGGGTTTCCCTAGTTGCTCAGACAGTAAAGAATTTACCTGTATTCAATCCCTGGGTTTGGAAGATCCCTTGGAAAAGGGAATGGCTACCCACTACAGTATTCTTGCCTGGAAAATTCCATAGACAGAGGACACTGGCAGGCTACAGTCCATGGAGTCACAAAGAGTCAAAGAGTCAAACATGACTGAGCAACTGACACTCTCATTTTCACTTTTTCAGTAAAAAACACAGGTTTTACTGAGCCTAAAAACTAGTTATCTCGTTACTGTCCTTGCTATTTCCTCTAATAATGGCACTTTAGAGTTGGAGAAGTAGTTCTTCAGTGATTCTTAGGGCAGAATAATTAGATGTATCTAATATGCTTAGATACTTTCCCTACTTCACTTTCTCTATGTAACGTTTTCTTCACGTATTATTAAAATATTCTTTAAAAAGTACAATCACTTTATTAAACTAGATTTTCAATCATTCAACAAAGATTAATTGTGCACCCAGCGTGTGTTTGGATCTATAGTAGGCATTATGAAGAGATGAAAAAATGAATCAGTCTCCTATATGGAACTACAAAATTCAGGAAAGAATAATTGATTCTCTCTATAAAGTACTTTCACAAACATGATCTCCTTTGAGCCTGCCAATGTTATAGAAAATCTTTTATGGTTATGGGAGGGTTTTTGGTGATAGTATTTTTTTCAAATTTTAAGTATATTTGATTTATAATATTTTAGTTGCAAGTGTATACTTGAGTGATTCAATATTTTATAGGTTCTGCTTCATTTAAAGCTATTACAGAATAATGGCTATATTTCCCCATGCTGTTCATTATATCTTTATTGCTTACCTATTTTAAACACAATAGTTTGTGTCTCTTAATTCCATATCCCTCTCTTGCCCCTTCCCCTTCACTCTTCCCACTGGTAACCACTAACTAGTTTGTTTTCTATATGCAATGATATTATTTAACTAATATTTCAGTCATGTCTCTGCCTATTGGAAGAGAGAATAGAAATTATTAGGCTGGTTGACAAATCAGTCATTCATTCTTTCTCTCACGAGTCAACAAAAAGATTTGAGTGTTGTATTCCAGATACTGTGCTAGTAACCGGGAAAACAGTTGGTATCAAACAGATAGTATATTACTTTCAGGAACTCAGCTGGTGGGAAAGTAAATAGTTTCAAAAATGAGTATATAATTATAAGGTATGATAAATGCTATGAAGGAAAAGGATGGAATGCCATGAGAGAGTATTATGAGGAGACTTGATTTATATTGGAGAGTTAGAAGAGGTTTCTCCAAGAAGTAAAATTTCAGCTGAGAACTGGAGGATGCGCAATGGTTAGGCAAGAAGTGGGGAAAGGACCACCTGTGAAATGGATGCAGGACAGAGGACAACTCACTTCAGGTACTGATGAACATCAAGTCAAGCCTACAGCCATGGGAGACAGCAGTGGAGCTGAAACTGGGAGGTGGTTACACAGCCTCGTGGTTGGGTTCCCAGTCTATGCAGCCATCAACACTCCTTCTCTTATATGCTAAGTCGTATGTCACAGGAAGAGGATCTAAAGCGTTAAGATGTAGGAAGCCTGACACTGGTTATTGTTGGTTTCTTCTCTTATCGTTCTGATGCCATTGTCTACCTGTTGCCCTGGATGTTCTCCAAATCTGCAGCTGGACCGTACAGATCTTGCTTCTGTCAATTACCTGTTTTTGTAGTTACCTGGATTACATCGAATTATGCCTGGATATTTGACAGCGCTAAAGCTCAGACTTGTACTAAGTCAGAAACCTGGAAGTAATAGTGGGTTTCTGCTCTAAAATAAGATTAAGTGGCAATTTTCTTCTCATTTTAACAAGGATGACTAGAGTAGTGCAAATCACTCATCAATAAGGGTATAAAGTCAGGTAACAAATTGTATCTTGGCATCTTTCTCCAGCCTCCTTCTCCTCTTTCCTCCCCTCCTTCTTTCTCTTCTTTCCTTCCTTTAGAAAACATGTACAGAGAAGTTCATAAAATGTAGATATTCTGTTTAATAACTATAGAGCACAATCTTCACACAATCTTTACCCAGGATACAAGATAGAATGTTCTAGCACTCCAAAGTCCCCAGGGGGGTCCCTGCCCTAAGTATGATCCTCCCTCCCTGCCAGAAATAATCACTACCCTATTGTGGTATCCTATTTTGGGATTATGCTTCCCCCATACCTACATCTACCATACATCTGCAGCGTTTTACCAAGTTTAGCTGGTGGGAGCTACCTGATGCCAAAATGGTGACCCAGAAGAAATAACACTCTGAATAATCAGTGAAACCCAAATCCACAGAATGACTGTAATCATGATTAATTTCCTTGCCGTTCTTTATAATTTTATACCTAATTATGCAAGTTTAAAGAGCATAGTTAATTTTTCTTGGTTTGCAACTTTATATAAATGGAGTCGGTCTTCCAGGTGGCTCAGTGGTAAAGAATCTGCCTGCCAATATAAGAGATGTAGGAGACATGGGTTTAATCCCTGGGTCAGGAAGATCCTCTGGAGGAGGCAATAGCAACCCACTCCAGCATTCTTGCTTGGAGAATAATACAGTGATTAGTTTATGAATTTATATTCATACAATATGATCTACTGCCCACAATACAGTTTTATTAAATGATCCTTTATAGCAATTTTCCCCTTCCAGTGAAAGTTTCTCTTTAGTATGGGACATAATTTAGGGTCGATGCTGCTGCTGCTACTGCTAAGTCGCTTCAGTCGTGTCCGACTCTGTGTGACCCCATAGACGGCAGCCCACCAGGTTCCCCTGTCCCTGGGATTCTCAAGGCAAGAACACTGGAGTGGGTTGCCATTTCCCTCTCCAATGCATGAAAGAGAAAAGTGAAAGTCAAGTCCCTCAGTCGTGTCCGACTCTTCGAGACCCCAAGGACTGTAGCCCGCCAGACTCCTCCATCCATGGGATTTTCCAGGCAAGAGTACTGGAGTGGGGTGCCATTACCTTCATTCAATTGTCATATCTCTTTAGTTTTCTCTAATCAGGGATAATTCCTTTCTTTAAAATATAAAAATAACTTTTATAATATATACATTTCCCTCTGTTCAGTTCAGTCCAGTCGCTCAGTCGTGTCCGACTCTTCTCGACTCCATGAATTGCAGTACGCCAGGCCTCCCTGTCCATCACCAACTTCCGGAGTTCACTCAGACTCGTGGCCATCGAGTCAGTGATGCCATCCAGCCATCTCATCCTCTGTTGTCCCCTTCTACTCCTGCCCCCAATCCCTCCCAGCATCAAAGTATTTTCCAGTGAGTCAACTTTTCACATGAGGTGGCCTAAGTACTGGAGTTTCAGCTTTAGCATCATTCCTTCCAAAGAACACCCAGGGTTGATCTCCTTCAGAATGGACTGGTTGGATCTCCTTGCAGTCCAAGGGACTCTCAAGAGTCTTCTCCAACACCACAGTTCAAAAGCATCAATCTTCGGCACTCAGCTTTCTTCACAGTCCAACTCTCACATCCATAGATGACCACTGGAAAAACCATAGCCTTGATTAGATGGACTTTTGTTGGCAAAGTAATGTCTCTGCTTTTCAATATGCTCTCTAGGTTGGTCATAACTTTCCCTATTCCGTTTTAAATAGAATTTTCCTCATTCTGTGTTTGTTTGCTTCAACGTTATTTCTTAAGATTTATCCATGCTGTATTTTTGAAGTTTCTTCATTTTTATTGCTAAAATCATGTGTATAACATTTTAAACACATGGATGTAAATGTCACAGGTAATAATTACTTCACATGTGTGGTTATAACTTTTGTTAAATAAATTAACTGAACTATTGCAATACTGAATTTTCCTTTTTTGAGAAAAATTCCCACCAGTACATCTGCAGAGTTGCACCCAGTTTACCTGGTGGAAACTACCTGATGCCAAAACGGTGGCCCAGAAGAAATAAACACTCTCTGAATAATCAGGATTGCAAACCCAAACCCACAGAATGATTGTAATCACAATAGAGGCTTCAATTTTAAGTATGTGTTCTGAAAAGACACAAAATTATCAGTCACTGAAGCCATTGAACTAGGATCAGGGGATATTAGGATGTGCAGTTAATTGGAAAATGACTAGTGATGGATAAACCTCAGAACTCTAATATCCAGGGATGCTTATGTGAGACTTTTAAAAATACTTTTAATCAAATGGGCTCAAATCCTTTTGGTTAAACCCCTTTCCTCAATTACAGGTTCTCTTTCTACTCAAACCAACCAGAATTCATATGTTATTTGCTTTGCCTCCACCAAGATAGTCTTTCTCATGTTGAAGAGTGATCGTCTTTGTTGATACTTCACTTTGAAGTCGGTACAGGGTTGCAGTACATGACGACTTTTACGATAATAACCTTACATTCAAGCCAAAAGAATTCCAAAAACTAATTTGGTTCCAGGAAGTGGTTTTAGCTTGCAGTCTTCCATGTTCAAATTCTATATTTATCTGTCACTTGCTTAAAAAAGGTAGATGCTTGTACATTTAATATGTGTATTTCCAACTTCTCTGGAACTCTAGCTTTCTTTGTAATTCTTTTCAATTGATTCAGATTTTGGGCTCATAGACAATATTTCCTTCTTTCTGGACTAGATACCTCTCCTTAAGAAATTGATTACTAATGATTAGAAACAAATTCTGGCACAGTGCTAGGTAACTCTGGCTTGATCCTAACAAAAGTATTGACTGGATTGAGAGGTAAATGGAAGGCAGAAGATTATTGTAGCATTTTGGTCATAAATAAAAGATTTTGATTTAATGATATGTTAGATTTTGATTATCTTTAGAGATTCTGGAGAGAATTAATAATAATAGAAATTGATATAGAGAAAAAATAATACAGGTATCTTTTTGCAGTAGGGTGAAAGAAGAAGTAAAACATTGTAATTTGAAAACAGCAGTTGGGCAGGCAAAAGGGTTTCCACGTCTGCAGATGACTCATATTGGGAATAATGAGATGTAAGTTTCGAACAATGCGGCTATACAAAAGTATCAGATTTCAAGAAAGTAAATGTTGGGGAATCTAGTGAATAAGGTGCAATAAGAGGAAGTATAAAATTCACGAACATGAAAGCAGCTGAAGAATCTTTTGAGACACCATAATTAAAGCTCAAAGAACCGCAGGCCTTCTGAGGAAAAAAAAAAGAAGAATGTGGGACTTAACAAAAATAGTATGTGCATAACACACTGGGGAAAGCAAGGAGAGTTGTGTAAAGATCTGAGAGAGAAACAAATCATTACAGAACGGTTGTCTTGTTTGCTAAATGGAAATGATGGGGGAGCTGGGGAGGGCTGCACAAAAGAGAAATGAACACAGAAAATTCTTTGAAGACTGCTAAAAAAAATGGACAGAAAGAACAAAAACTGGGCATTTTTAGTCATTGGTGATGGTTGGGGAAAAGGGTGGTAAAACAAGTTTTAATCCAGAATAAAAAAGGAATTAAAAACAAAAAGACAAGTTTCAGAGAAGAAAAGCTTAAAATGCTAAAATGATTGATTTTAAGCAAACAGTTTACCTCTTCAAAGGAGAAAGTAAATGAACAACTGGGAATAATTAAATTGTAGCTTAATAAATAAATTATGAACTTTCTAGATTGATTCAAGTGCATAAAGCCATGAAGTAGAGGATTTGGGGAAAAGTTCAGGAAGATTCCTTCAGTCCAAAAAAACAAATGGTTTGGGTCTAAAAGAGACCTAAGAGCAGAATCAGCATGGAGAAAGCCATTTGGAAGGAAGCAGGAAATGGGACATTTTCCCTTGTGATCGAATAAAATAGACGAATACACAGATAAACAGAAAGACATGTAAATAGAATATACAAACCAATTGTTTTTCTTTGTGATGAAATTAATCCCACTCAACATTTGTTGTATTCTCCTTCCTGGTTAGATATTACTCATCTCTAAGCTTTCTCTAATGCTCTCAGAGATATAACCATCAGAGGAAGAATGAGGAGCAGGTGATAGAATCTGGATGGCTGAAAGAAGTCAAGTATTATTGAGGAGCCTGGTGGGCTACAGTCCATGGGGTCACAAACAGTCAGACACGACTGAGTGACTAACACACACACAAACACACACACATGACCACGGATCCTGTGGTGTGTGCCAACATGTCATCTAAAATGCCAGCAGAACCAGTCACGTCTCAGCAGCCACCTCTTCAAGAGAGGAGCTCAGACAGCAAATCTGCAGCAAGTCTCTTGGGGAGATTTAGGGATGGGAACAAATTTCTACATGGATGAATGCTATACCTGAGGAAGGCTGAAGAGTTACCTTTAGAAAATGTGTCAATTACTGAATCAGATTCATGTTATTGGATTGAGCTAAGAGTTTCTTCACTAATCAGACTGATGTGTATTCATGAGGAAAACCAACCATAGAAATAAAGGAGTCATATTCATCTGAGGGTGAGCAAGACAGATCGTGCTGTGCTAGGGCTGCTTGAAACAGGTGTATTGTGTCTGTTCACAACTAACTTCTTGCCTTGAAATTAGTTTTCAGGTAAACAAATTTAACTTCTTGAGGCAGGAATGATAGTTTCTTGAAGCAAAAGGTCGCAGTGGAAAATGAGGTTTTAGTAAGGACATCTCTACCCATGGCTTCCCTGGTGGCTTAGATGGTAAAGCATCTGCCTGCAATGTGGGAGACCTGGGTTCCATCCCTGGGTTGGGAAGATCCCCTGGAGAAGGAAATGGCAATCCACTCCAATACTCTTGTCTGGAAAATCCCGTGGATGGAGGAGCCTGGTAGGCTACAGTCCAGATGGTCACAAAGAGTTGGACACGACTGAGCAACTTCATTTTCACTTTTTCTCTACTCATCTTCATGAGATTGGAAGGCTAGGAGAGACCTCCAAGATCATCAAACCTGTTTCATGTATTGTCCAGATGAGGCTGGGTGTTTAAGTAGTCTGTGCTAGGTCTTACTGATAGGTAGAAGAGAGGCTGAGCCTTGAGCTAGGACTCCAGCCTTCTAGAATAGTGTGTCAACTCTACTAGGCTGAATCTGCATTCTTATTTAAAAAAATTATTTTTAATTAGAGCATGATTGCTTTATAATGTTCTATTGATTTCTGCCATACAACAACGTGAATCAGCCATAAGTATAGATATGTTTCCTCCCTCTTGAACCTGCCTCCCACCGCCACCCCATCCTACCCCTGTACACTGAGTTGAGCTCCGTGTTATAGAGCAACTTCCCACTAGCTATTTTACATATGGTAATATATATGTTTCAGTGTTATTCTCTCAATTCATCCCACCCTCTCCTTCCCCTACTATGTTCACAAATCTGTTCTCTGTGTCTGTGTCTCTACTCCTGCCCTGCAAATAGGTTCATCAGTACCATTTTTCTAGATTATGCTTTCTTTGATTTTCATGTTCTGTAGACCAAGACTTGAGGTCATGGACTTGGTTATGATTTCTCTTGGAATTATATCCCAGTATGTGAAGTATGTGAACTGTGCATTTGAAACAAACTAGCCACTAGGATCTGTTGACAGTGTGTACCCAAAATAGACTTGTGCATGAAATTAATGCTGTGCAAAACCCTCAGTCCTTTTAAGAATATTTCTCTGTAAACTCTTTGGAAAACAACTCTCTTTAAAAAAAATCAAGTTCAGTCATCACCATTCCAGTTTGGAGAATTCTTTATCTATTAATGTTTTTACAGGGCATAAATTAAAATGCATAAAACAATTGCTATTATTTTCCCACACCACTGAATGGGAAATTAATAGAGTCTAGGGTTGAAAAGGACTTCCCAGTTGGCACTAGTGGTAAAAAGAACCTGTCTGCCAATGCAGGAGACATAAGAGATGTGGGTTTGATCCCTGGGTCGGGAAGATCCCCTGGAGAAGGAAATGGCAACCCACTCCAATATTCTTGCCTGGGAAATCCCATGGACAGAGGAGCCTGGCAGGCTACAGTCCACAGGGTTGCAAAGAGCTGGGCACGATTGAAATGACTTAACATGCAGAGTTGAAAATGATATAACATGATGCAAACCTACTTCTTAAAGAAAATGAATATAGCAGCTGCATAAAGTTCTGTATTTGGAAATTCATTAGATTCACTCATACCCCAGTGAGTCTATATCCACTCATGTACACAAAGAAAGTATTCTTCCTAAAAGAAATAAGTCAGATGGAACTGTAGGATGAGGGAAATAGAATGGGGGAGAAGATCAAAGATTGAAAATTGAACAACCAGCTAGGACAAAGGAAATTCTAGGACATCTTTGTAGAGGAAACTTTGAAGTTCTCATGAAATGAAGGTTCTCTGGCCTGTCTATTTAGCCCCTATTCTCAGAGGCTGGAATTTCGAAATGATTTATGATGTAATTACATCTAGTTAGGGATCTTCCTTATGTTTCTGTGCCTTTGTGCAGACCTAACAAGCATATGCCTATGATACCTGGCAATGTCACTCACTACCTCTTCTGGCTATCATGTTCTAAGTTGGTGAAGGAGACTTCCTTCCCGATCATGACAATAGCTTCTGTAACATCTGAGGTCTAATGAACAACACTGATGCATGGAGTCTTCATGCCTGTGAGGGTTTCTCAGGTAATGCTAGTTGTAAAGAACTGGCCTACCAATGCAGGAGGTGTAAGAGACATGGATTCGATCCTGGGTTGGGAAGATCCCTTGGAGGAGGGCATTACAATGCACTCCAGTATTCTTGTCTGGAGAATCCCATGAACAGAGGAGCCTGGTGGGCTACAGTCCATAGGGTCACAAAGAGTTGGTCACAACTGAAGTGACTTGTCAAGTATGGGGCCTGTGAAGAGCTGATCACACTGGAAATGAGTTTCACAAAGGAACCATCATAAAGACAACTCAAATAACACTACAGTTGTTTCTCTCTAGGCAAGGAACAGGAAGTACAAAGTATGTTGAGACTTTCTGGCCACCAATCTCTGGACTCATGGAAACACTAACTTACAGAAAAGCCAAGGAAAGCCTTCTTCTACTCAAAGCTTGCCAAACGTGAAATGAAAACACAGTGGCACAAGTGGAAGGAGCCTTGTAAATCTCTTAACTATTTCTTGCCTGAACTTCCAGAAAAGGTTTATGCAAATGCTAATGAACATATACAACTATATCTATGGATATAACTACTTTTGTCTCCATACCTCTTCTTTTCTTTGCTTATACAAATGAGATTGTTGTTGTTCAGTCACTCAGTTGTGTCTGGCTCTTTGGGACCCCACGGACTGCAGCATCCAGGCTTCCTTGTCCTTCACCATCTCCCAGAGTTTGCTCAAACTCACGTCCATTGAGTCAGTGATGCCATGCAACCATCTTGTTGTCTGTCATCCTCTTTTCCTCCTGCCTTCAATCTTTCCCAGGATCATGGTCTTTTCTAATGAGTCGGCTTTTCACATCAGGAGGCCAAAGTACTGGAATTTCAGCTTCAGCATCAGTCCTTTCAATGAATATTCAGGATTGATTTCCTTTAGGATTGACTGGTTTGATCTCTTTGTAGTAAAGGGACTCTCAAGAGTCTTCTCCAACACCACAGTTCAAAAGCATCAATTCTTTAGCACTCAGCTTTCTTTATGGTCCAACTTATGCATCCATCCTACTGGAAAAACCATAGCTTTGACTATATGGACTTTTGTTGGCAAGAAGTATCTCTGCTTTTAAATATGCTGTCTAGTGATTACAGACTACATGTTTCTTGTATTTTGATCTTTGAGAATTTTTTTGAAATAACATATATAAATCTAATTACTCTCTCTTAATAGCTGCTCAATATTCTGCTGTAGAGAGGTATCATAATTTCTTGGTACAATTAATTTTTAAGGATTTTGGTATACATTCAGCTGTTTATTCAGGAGACTATATCCATTGTATTTGTTGAGTCAAAAGCATGCATATTTAGAATTTTGATAGATATTGCCAAACTGTTCTCTCAAAATGTTGCACTATTTTACATGTTCATCAACAATCAATGAAAAAAGCTGTCCTCCAAAGCTATCAGACATGTACAACTTTCATTAAAGTTCTATGCATTTATAAACTTTCTTTATATAATTGAGAAAATAAAAGAATCCCACTGTTTTGACTTGCATATATTTAAGTAAATGTAAAATTAAGCATCTTTTACATATTTTTTGGCTATTTGTATTTCATCTTCTTTGAACCACTCATTGATCGTATTTTTCTATTAAGTTGTTCATTGTTTTTACTGATGATGGAAAATCTTGCCTTTTTCTGTTTTTCATTTGTTTTTTGAGCTGTGTATCTATCTATCTCCTACCTACATACACTCATAAACATTTTCCTTTAGATGTTTCAAACTTTTTCTTTATGCCTGGTACATTTTGTGGAATGCTAGAAAGTTTTTAGGATTAGTGAACTTAAAAACTGGATTTAAGTTCAGTTTTAGTTCGATTTTTTCTTTGTCTTTTTCAGTTTTTCTAAAATGAAGCATTCATGGACTTCTCCAACCAATGCCAATTTGATAAAGTTCTAGAGTTGAAGCTCTGTAGAGATGCAGAATGGAAATATCCATCCCTTTTGGGAATGCTGATTAAATTCATTAAGAAAGGGACGCTGCTCTTCTTCCATGAGAGAGAACTCCTCTTTTCTAAAGGGGGAAAGGAGTTGGGCTTAAAGATTATCATGCTTAACTCTACAAAGAAACGTTCAGCAAAGGATTTGCCATCTGAACTTGAGGAAAATTTTCAGTATTCCCTCAAGGAAGAATGGCTTGTTCCCGATGGCAAAATGGGGACAGCAGCATTATTCAGGGTGAAAAAGGTTTCTGTCATATGTCAGATTTACATACCAAGAAAATATAGTGTATAGTGAGAGACTTACACAGTTGGATATATTCTCATAAGAGCTAATATAAAAAGTTTAAATGTGCTCTGACTACCACCAGGCAACAAACACACATACTCAACCATATTACTTAAACTCATTAAATAACATACAATTTATATAAATAACAAAAATGTTGAAATTTTATGATCTCTCTTAACATAGTTGTTTCTGAGCTTTAATAAAGAATTAGTGGGACATCTAAGGTGTTGGAACAAAGATAAGGG
>SJXQ01004690.1:0-30156 GCA_006408695.1 Aepyceros melampus
ATGTACTCTGCATAGAAGTTAAATAAGCAGGGTGACAATATATAGCCTTGACATACTCCTTTTCCTATTTGGAACCAGGCTGCCCCAGGTCCTGGCCATGGCACTCGGGATCCTTGATCCCCAGCTGTGGCATGTGGAATCATGAGTTGTGGCATTGTGAACTCCCAGCTCTGATACATAGGATCCAGTTCCCTGACCAGAGATCAAACCCAGACCCCCACTGTATTTGGAGCAGGAAGTCCCTCACCTGAGAATTTAGAAGTGCCTTCCTCCAAGCTTCAGATGTAATTGGTGAGGGGTATGGCTTGGGCATCTCAGTTCTGTTACATATTTTTTAAGGTTCCCAGATAATTCTGATGTGTAGGTTTTTTTCCAGCCCTTTTAATATACTTATCTCTGAAGGTGTGAAATCTTGAGTTTTATTGGGACTGCTCTTATCATATGTAAAGACTTTCAAAGCACCATTACAGGTGGTTTTTTTTTTTTTTAACAGCTGAAAAAATTCTGCAGGCACCATTTGGGTTATGAAATTAGCTTTTGTAGAGTTGCCACATCCTACCAGCAGTTTCTACTCTCCAAAGTAAATACCGACTCCTTTAGGGTGGTAGTTTATTTATTTTTTGGCTAAAGTGCCTCTTTGTAAGCCACTTATTTGTGGCTTAGGGATTGTTTTCTGGGGATTTGGGACTAAGAGCCTTTATCTTATCATCTTTGCTCATTGGCATTCCCCACCTATTCATCCTTCTAGTGAGCTGCGCTTTGATGGGCATGTGGGTAGTCAGGGGACAACTCTCAGAACAGTCCCTTCCGACCCAGGTGGAGGTCAGTCAAGGGCCCCGCCTGTAGTGTGAGCTCGCTGCTGCCCCTGCCCAGGGAGCCCTGTGATGTTGCTCTCCATTTCACAGTCTGTCTTTGAGTCTGTGAAAACTGACCATACAGGCTAAACGGCAGACGAAGCCGTGTTGCAGAACACACATGTCCTCTTCTGTAATGCCCTCCAGTGTCTCCATGTGTCACATGTCCATTTTGTAATTAACAGCTTGCTGGTGAAAAGGACCCCTCGAAGTGTTGGATATAGACCAGACTGTAAGTGAATTACTTTTTGTCAATCATTTAACCATCTTTAACCCAAACAAGTTTTATATGAAATGGTTTAGAGTTACATTAGAGAATGTTTACACATATTAGATTTGAAAGTGATGTTTTCTGTATCTGAATGATGAATTATGGTTCTTTTTAGTTGTTGGATTTGAAATTCCAGACAAGTTTGTTGTGGGATATGCCCTTGACTATAATGAATACTTCAGGGACTTGAATGTAAGTAATGCTTCTTTTCTTCACTCTCAGTTTTCAGAGCCCATATAAAAATTTACAAAAGGGAAGACTTGTTTTCTCTTTCCAGCACCTCATAATTCGAACAGACTGATGGTTCCCATTAGTCACATAAAGCTGTAGTCAAGTACAGGCGTCATTAGAGCTGGAACTTGGCCAGGCAAGGGTGACACTTCTTGCTGGCTCAACAGTTGAACAGCTTTAATACACAATAACCATCCCATTATTATTTCAGATGATGGATGTGATCATAAGAAAGAAAGGAACTAGTTTCTGTCTCTTAAGTCACTCTGCTTCAAATACCCACCTCCTCCTCTGGAGGCAGGAATCTGGAGAATGCATTTGTGAGCATGGGTGAGGAAGATGGGGAAGGCACATAGACCTCTGTTGGTTTCACTAAAACCCCCGCAGCATAATACTATTCATAGAAGACATGCCAAATATTGTTCTTACCTTTCACTTCAGATGATACTTTTCTAATGTAAATGTCTCAATTTTTATTTTATAGCACGTGTGTGTCATTAGCGAAACTGGAAAAGCAAAATACAAAGATGGTTCATGGTACTCTGGTACTGTCTTCCAAATTCATTCCCATTGTTGACACAACTGAGTTCCTGTGGTTGTGAGACTGGGAGCCCCATTTTCTTGCTAGGCAGTCCTCATGTCCTAGCACATGGCCCTCTCATATTGCAGCTGACTTCTTCAAAACCAGCCGAATCTCTCTCCAGGCTGCTCCAGCCATTTTGTGTAACACAACCTAATGACTACGCCATCATTTCACAAGTCCTGCTCACACTCAGGGAGCAGGGGATTATTCTCTATGTGTCCACTAGGGGGCAGGAGTCAGAGTCTGTCTACCACAGCCCAGAGATCTGTATTTTTCACAAATCCCCAGCCCTGATGTTTCTGATGACTGACAGCTTCATTTTGTGAGCACTGCTTTAGACCATCTGCAGAGCATATTTTCACTAAAGAACATTAGGGTTATGGTTGAAATATTTTCCCAATTAGAGATGGGTTTCTTTTGAATAATGTCCTACTTTTGACTAAATAGCTAAAATTCACTTTCATGTAAATCATTCTATGCAGTAAAATCTTAATATTTTGGATACTTTTTTTTAGTCTTTATTTACTTGGCTGCACCTGGTCTTAGTGGTGGCATGCGGGATCTTAAGTTGCGGCAGGCAGGAGCTAGTTCCCTCACCAGGGATGGAACCCGGGCCCCTGCATTGGGAATGTGGAGTCTTAGCCACTGGACCACCAGGAAAGTCCCTTGGATACTTTTAAGATGATATGAAACAGTGTTTCTCAGTGTGGTCTTTTAACCACCCAGATCTAAGAGTTGGAAGGAAAGCATCCTCATCTTGAATTTATGAAAAAATATCTAATCTCGTATAATGAAGGGCAGCACCACAACTCTCTAATGAAATACGCGTGTACATACTTGCATATATATTTAAACTAGCTGTCATTGACCTCTTGGTGCCTATAAAATCCAGCCCTGAGGACTGGCGTTCCTACTGCTTGCTGAGAGCCAACTGATCTTCATATTCCAGAATATCTCAGTATGAATTTGGTGAGAATAACTGCACTGAAAAAAATGACATTATTCCAGTTATACATGGGATTTTGTTTTTTTGTGTGTGTTTGTATAATGACTGAATTTAAAGCTGTGATGGTTTTATTTGCCATTTAAATATCTTTGCTTTGTTTTTAAAGGATATAATTGACACTGGGAAGACAATGCAGACTTTGCTTTCCATGGTCAAGAAGCATAAACCAAAGATGGTCAAGGTTGCGAGCTTGCTGGTGAAAAGGACCCCTCGAAGTGTTGGATATAGACCAGACTTTGTTGGATTTGAAATTCCAGACAAGTTTGTTGTGGGATATGCCCTTGACTATAATGAATACTTCAGGGACTTGAATCACGTGTGTGTCATTAGCGAAACTGGAAAAGCAAAATACAAATCCTAAGATGAGAGTTCAAGTTGAGTTTGGATATACCTGGCATCCCACTGAAATTACCAGTGACGTGATCCAATGTTCTCATTCTGTGGCCAGCTGCTTAGTAGAGCTTATTGCATGTATCTCCTAAGAATTTGATCTGTTTTGTATTTTAGAAATGTCAGTTGCTGCATTCCCGAACTCTTCATTTGCACTACGAGCCTAAAGACTATCAGTTCCCTTTGGGTAGATTGTTGTTTGACTTGTGAATTAAATATCTCTTAAACCACACCACTATTGACTGAAAATATGGAAATTGTATCTGTAAGAAACATTTAAAGAGAAGAATATATTAGTTTTTTAATTGGTATTTTAATTTTTATATATTCAGGAAAGAAAAGTGATTGAATATTGTTAATTATACCACTGTGTGTTTAGAAAAGTAACAGGCAGTCAGTTTCATGTGACAGCGCTTAGAGGTATTGTCATGTCAGAGAAACCATATGTCCTGGAACTTTTTTAGTGGGTTTCAGTAGTATTAACTATATTTTCTTGCTTGTTCAGATTATTTCTGGTGAATCTTTGTCAACAGTTCCTTTTCAATACAGGTCAGTAAGTTCCAAAAACCTACCACTTTTTGAATTCTTCAGTGTAAAAATCCTTCAAATAAAGGCTGTCTCTTTAAAGGAAAAAAAAAAAAAGAAAGGCACCTGGAAAGTTCCTCCGGCTCAATATGTATTCAGTTCAGTCGCTCAGTTGTATCCTACTATTTGCAATCCCATGGACATCAGCACACCACTGTATATTAAATCCACACAAAGCAAAACTCCCATGAAAAAATCCCCTCCCACAGGTCAGAATGACCTCCGTCTAAAACATCTCGACTGTACCCCCACCCTGCCTATGAAGAGTATAGGGGCTTATATAAGGCAAGGGCTCGCAGTCAGGAGTCAGTGATGAGGAGCAAAGGGTATGGGAATATGGGCTGCAGAGGATGGAGGCAAATGGGAATTCTCCTACCCTCTTGGTGGGGTTGTAAATGGGTGCAGGAACTATCAAAAACAGCAAGGAGGTTCCTTATCAGATAAACATCCAGAAACCACATGGCCCGACAATCCCAGGTGTGGGCTTAGACCCAGAAAGAAATCAGAATTCACAGTGACCCATGCACCCTTGTTTTCAGGGCAGCTCGACTGACAATGGCCAAACGAGAATTCTTGCAGGCCAAAAAGTTTGCTTTCTCGGCTGAGTGAAGCCAAATAAAAAATACAGAGACAGAGTTTGAAGGAAATAGGAAGGTGGCTTTTATTCTCAAGCCAGCAGAGATGGGGGAACACAGTAGGGTCATGCCTCAAAGACTGTGCCCCCCACCCTGCCTATGAAGAGTATAGTGGCTTATATAAGGCAAGGGCTCACAGTCAGGAGTCAGTGATGAGGAAAACAGGGTATATGATCTTGATTTCTTTCTCATTCATTTTTTCAAAGATAGTCATTGGCTTAAGTCAGTAACCCAGTAACTGACTCTGGCACTTAGGGTGGCTCTGCGGCCTTCTTTCTGATATGTAACTACAAGGGGAAGAGTGTTGTAAGGGTAAACACCAGGTAGGGGATATATTTAGCATAGAGTCCAAAGAAAAATTGTTAATCGTAGTTCCTGCAGAGTTTTGGGGCAGAAAATCAAACTTAGTTACAGACATTCAGATTTAGGAGCAGTTAAAGCAAAAAAAAAAAAAAAGAAAAGAAAAATAGGAATGTTCAGGCCTGCTCACTGTTCTCTTTATCTCCTTTGTTCTCAAAAATAAAAAGAAAAGAAAAAAGACTCATTCCTCTTTTTTTTTTCCTTTGCATGCATTCTCAGTCGCTTCAGTCATGTCCAACACTTTGTGACTCCATGTGACCCCCTGCCAGGCTCCTCTGTCCCTGGGATTCTCCAGGCAAGAAGCCTGGAGTGGTTTGCCTTTCTCTTCTCCAGGGGACCTTCCCCACTCAGGGATTGAATCCATGTCTCCTGCATTGGCAGGCAGATTCTTTATTGGCTGAGCCACCAGAGAAGCCCTTTTTATTCCTTCTCCCTGCAACGAATTTAACCAAGTTATCCATAGACAGGAAAATGAAGACAGAATGGTGCACCTCTACACTGCAAAGCTACCCAGCCCTGAATCAGAACGGAATAATGCCAGTGACAACAGCATGGATGGATAGAGTGATTACAATACTAAGTAGAAGAAGGCTGAGAGATAAAGACACATATCACAAGGTATCACTGACAGGTATCTTCTTGAAACGAATGTAAATGTAGGATATTACACAGTAGGAACAAATTCACAAACTTAGAAAACCAACTTCTTACTAGTAAAAAGAAGTTAGGGATGTGGGATAAATGAAAATCTTGCAAGGAACAAACAGACATTAATATACATCAAATAGAGAATCAGGAAAAAAAAACTGTTGAATAGCAAAGGGCAGTGTACTGGAGACACTGAAAGCCTCTATCTAGGAAAAAAGAACCCCAAAATAATTGATAAACGTCTGTGTATCACTGACTTAAGCTCCCATACCCCTGAAACAAACACAGCATCTGAAGTCAACCTACTCCAAAATAAAAAACAGAATGCACAGAAAAAGAAATAAAAAGTGGAACATGAAGAAATGCTGACGCCTTGTGGCCATATTTTGTAACAGTAACTCTACAGCTGTGTTCAGGTCAGAAGAGAAAGTGAGGAGATGAAAATTCTTAATGGAGAAGCAGGGGCTTTTCAATCTCAACCTGAGAGTCTGAGTTAGGATACAGTGAAAGGAAGGACCACCAGGACCTGGCCCCACTGGCCTTGTCAACTGCTGTGGGAACTGGAGACACTCAAACTTCCTTGGCTACTTTCAGAGAAATAAAGAAGGTGGGAGAACACCACGGGAGTCACATTGGAAAAGGTCACTGCTTTGAAGTAAGATGCACTTTTCAAGAAAGTGAAGGATGGTCTCTTGGTTCTCCAAGCCTTGCAAAGACTGTGTTTTTCTGGAGGCATATTGAAGCCTCCAGTCTTAGAGGGCAGTGATGAGAAGGAACCGGGCTCAAAACCATCCAGCACTCTCTCCTTGAGGGTGCTGAGGATGACCAGTGTCCCGCCCAAAGGTCTTGTGGGGCCTGAAACCCCCTTATCACCTGGGACAGGAGGAGCCTCACGGGCACCCCACTGGACCAGCGGAGTCTTGGCTTGTAGGCTACAGACCTTCATCGGGTACATGACCTGCAAACATCTTGTGCCATTAAGTATAATTCATCTCTTTTGTCTTTTGTTGTTTGTGCTTTTGGTAGCAGATCTAAGAAATTATGGGCAAATCCAAGGTCATGAACTTTTTCTCTCATGTTTTCTTCTATGGGGTGTATAATTTTGGTTCTTACATCTAGGCTTTTGATCCATTTTGAGTTGATTTTGTATAAAGAGGGAAGTAAGGGTCCAACTTTGTTCTTTTGCATGTGGGATCTGGTTGTCCCAGCACCTGTGCTAATTTTTTGGGGAACATATTTGCACATGATGCCACCAAAAAGGCCTTATTTCCAAAATACACAAAGAGTTCATGCATCTCAAAAAAAATAATCAAATAATGGGCAGGTCTAATAGACATTTCTCCAAAGAAGGCATACAGATGATCAACAGGCACATGAAAAGACATTCCACACTGATAATTATTAGAGCAATGCAAATCAAAACCACAGTGAGCTATCACCTCACAGTCATCAGAATGGCACCAATAAAATATCTACAAATAACAAAAGCTGGTGAGGCAGTGGAGAAAACAAAATCTCCCACACTATTGGTGGGAATTGGTGCAGCCACTGTGGAAAACAGTATGGAGGAGCCTCAAAAGACTAAAAAGTTGTCATATGAATGAGCAATCCCATTCCTGGGCATATATCCAGACAAAGCTATATTTCAAAAAGATACATTCACCACTATGTTCATAGCAGCACTATTCACATCAGCAAATATGTGAAAGCAACCTATCTGTCCACCAACTGGTGAATGGATAAAGATGTGTGTGTGTGACTGTGGTGTGTGTATAGACAGACAGATATAGATATATGTGAGTATCAACCATGCACACATGAGGTACACACATTATTTAACTTACTTTGCAACTATGTGAAAGTAATTAATATCAAAAAACTGCATACTTAAAATGAATTAAATGGTTAATGCTGTGATTTGTATTTTGAATGAAAATGAGAAAAAGTGTAGTGGTCATAATTGTTACAACATAAATGAATATTAAAAATGTCCTTAGTGAGAAAAGCCATACCTTAAAAGGCCACCCAGATCCCATACTCAACTTGTCTGGTTTAAATCCATCAAGGCTGTCCAAATGATGGGAAAACTCAGTAATGGTTCCAGGAAAAGAAAACTGGATCAGGATGGAAAAAGATATGTCCACGCAGCTGGGACAGCAGGTGAAAGTGCAAGTGGGCCTGTGTATTAAATTATAACACAGAATTCATGATTTCCTCATGGGGGTGGGGGCTAGGTGTTGATTCCTCAAGAGAGTGTCACTGTTTTGAGTAAAACACACTGAACATTTTGTGTGAACTGGCAAATATGAGTATTTTTACCATTATTAAAAGCTTTCTGTACATTTTAAACTATGGAAAGTCAGTTACTTTTCAAAGCAATCATGACAATACCATTCAAGAAATCAGGTAAGACAGGCATCAAACTTTGTTACAGAGGCTAAGATTTACCACAGCAAGTTCAACCGAAGTTGTGACACTTATTTCCCTTGTAGGAGTCCATATGGTATTAGTGTTAAGAGGCATCATGGGAAGAGGGTGTTAGCAGCCACTAAGTCTTGGGTCCTGTGGATGATCTGGATTGCAGGAGAAACAGTGAGATTTTAGCTTCAGAATCTTCCACATTACTTCAAAAAATATGTGAAAAGGTAAGTTCAGCAAAGTTGCAAAATGGAATACACACAAATCAATTTTGTTTCTATACCTGAACAACAAACCATCAAAAAGAATAAGAAAACAATCCCACTCAAAATTCAAGAAAAAAAAACTATCTAGGATTAAATTTAACCAAAGACCTAAAATACTTATAATCAGAAAACTATAGGGCATTGATAAAGTAATTGAAAACAGATGCATCAGGGAAACTATTTTAAAAATATTTTCTACTGGGCCCGAGAGCCTAGAAACCCATGCTCCACAGCAAGAAAGGCCAATTCCAAGAGAAGCCAACATACTGTAACAAGGAGTAGCCCCACGACCTCAAGTAGGCAAAGCCTGTGCACAACAAAGACCCAGTGCAGCTAAAAATAAAAATAAAACAAAAAATAACTTTTAACAAAAAAGTCTACCAACAAAATAAAAAATATTGTGGACTTTATAAAAATAAAAATTTCTACTCAATAGAAGACTTTATTCAGAAAACCAAAAGACAAAGCACATACTGCATGTATGCTCATTTGCTTCAGTCAGGCCATGCTCTTTGTGCCCCTATGGACTGTAGCCCGCCATGCTCCTCTGTCCATGGCATTCTCCAGGCAAGAATACTCGAGTGGGTTGCCACATCCTCCTCCAGGACATCCTCCCACGCCAGGGGTCAAACCCACAACTCTTATGTCTCCTCCATTTGCAAGCGGATTCTTTACTACTAGTGCCATTTCAAAACACATATCTCGAAAAAGGATCTGACTCAAATTACACCAAACGACCTCTTTAAAATTTGGTAAAGATTGAAATACACTTCTGGCCAAAGAAGTTAGAGAGATAGTAAAGAAGCATACAAGAGTACATTCAAGATGCTGGTGGAATGCACGGACAGTCAACATTNTTATGCATACCTGTCATTTCTCTACAAATTAACCTAGTTTAGTTTTCTGTTGGCTACCTTTTCCTTGTCTGTTAAATTTTAGTAGATAGTTTATTGTAATCTTTACCAAACACAGCAAATAATGATTTTCTATTAAAATGGGTTGGTAGAGCTAGACCTTCTTCAGAGGGCTTAGATTTTAGACACACAGTATATAGTTTATTATATTTTCCTATGCTAAAATAACACCGCTCAGGGAATTCTCTGGCAGTCTAGTGGTTAGGACTTTGCACTTCCACTGCCAAAGGCCCAAGTTCGATCCCTGGTCATGGAAGAAAGATCCCACAAACTGAGAGGGGCAACCAAAAATAAAATAACATGGCTCTCTCTTTTGTAATTCTGTTAAATTGTTTCAGTCACAACTTCACCTACACTTCCACAGCTTTTCAAACATAGACTGCTACTTTCTTTGGGTAGAGAATACTCTATTGACTAAAGAACAACGATAAAACCTTTTGTTTTCTGGGAGCAGAAAGGTAAGTTTTAAGCCAAAACTCTTCACTGCTTCTCTGCTCCAGGTAAGATATGAACTAGCAACCTTGTAGGCCAGTCAGCTATATTTGTGCCTTAAAAAGTTTGCTGTAATTCCCCACAGGGAACTTTGAATGATAATGAATAATAATGTGTTATAGTCCTAGAACTTCCTAGTTTGCAAAATATTTTCACTTTTTGTTATCTCATTTGATCTTTGTGACCTGTGAGTCTGAGGTAAGTGTTACCCTGTGAGTGTAGCATCCAGGATCAGGAAAAGGATGCCTCCCAAGTCCTCTCCTCACCACGTCCCCCCACCAGGTGTCCCAGGCCACCCTGCTCAACACTGCGTCCTGCCTCCCACTGCACACCGGCCGCACCCTCTTCTTTCTGCTGCAGGAAGGGGGACCCCTTCCAGGGCCCGAAACTGGGTTCTTATCTAACACTCAGAGATGAATTGTCTGAGGAGACACATGTGCTGACAAAGCAAATGATTTTATTGGGAAAGGGCACCCGGGTGGAGAGCAGTAGGGTAAGGGAACCCAGGAGAACTGCTTTGCACATGGCCTGCAATGTCAGGTTTTATGGTGATGAGATTAGTTTCCAGGTGGTCTTTGGCCAATCATTCTAATTCAGAGTCTTTCCTGGTGGTGCACGCATTGCTCAGCCAAGATGGATGCTAGTGAGAGGGATTCTGGGAAGTGGACACGCAGTGTCTCCTTTTGACCTTTCCCAAATTCTTCCGGTTGGTGGTGGTTTATTAGTTCCGTATTCCTTATCAGGTTCTCCTGTCATAAAACAGCTCATGTAAATGGCTACTATGGTGCCTGACCAGGGTGGGCAGTTTCAATCAGTGTGCTTCCCCTAACACATCTATAAGAAAGGGGAGGGGAGATACTGACAGGAGTAGCAGTAATTTTTAGGATAATGGCCTGTCAAGGTAGAGGAAGAATATTTAAAAGGAAAAAGCTGCAGGCTCTGGGACCGTGCAGTCATTGAGGATTGGAGCAGATGGTCATAAATGTCACACCTCAGTAATCCCTCAGGGGCTCTTTCACTTCAGCCTCTTACAATAAGGAATGTTCATAAGGAAGGGAAAATGAAATTTCATTTACTTGATTTTAGGAGCTCGGGCAACACAGACTCTGTTTTAGGAATGTTGCCATCCAGGGAAATGTTGGTGGCTTGGAGAGCAGTAGGGTAAGGGAACCCAGGAGAACTGCTTTGCACATGGCCTGCAATGTCAGGTTTTATGGTGATGAGATTAGTTTCCAGGTGGTCTTTGGCCAATCATTCTAATTCAGAGTCTTTCCTGGTGGTGCACGCATTGCTCAGCCAAGATGGATGCTAGTGAGAGGGATTCTGGGAAGTGGACACGCAGTGTCTCCTTTTGACCTTTCCCAAATTCTTCCGGTTGGTGGTGGTTTATTAGTTCCGTATTCCTTATCAGGTTCTCCTGTCATAAAACAGCTCATGTAAATGGCTACTATGGTGCCTGACCAGGGTGGGCAGTTTCAATCAGTGTGCTTCCCCTAACACATCTATAAGAAAGGGGAGGGGAGATACTGACAGGAGTAGCAGTAATTTTTAGGATAATGGCCTGTCAAGGTAGAGGAAGAATATTTAAAAGGAAAAAGCGCAGGCTCTGGGACCGTGCAGTCATTGAGGATTGGAGCAGATGGTCATAAATGTCACACCTCAGTAATCCCTCAGGGGCTCTTTCACTTCAGCCTCTTACAATAAGGAATGTTCATAAGGAAGGGAAAATGAAATTTCATTTACTTGATTTTAGGAGCTCGGGCAACACAGACTCTGTTTTAGGAATGTTGCCATCCAGGGAAATGTTGGTGGCTTAAAGAAGAAAACCTCAGCAACCTGAAAAATTCATTATGTCAAAGCTTTCATATGTTCCCATGTTGTGAATGCTTATAATATTCTATGAATCATACCTGTAAATATAGGTAGGTCCCCATTTTAATTCCATGTATAAAAGATTTATAGATAACTTGGGCTAGTGCCTTAATTCTTTAGCTAGGCTTAAGTTAATCAAGTAATGTCCTTCCCTGCATTTGAGATCCTAGAAATACATTGAGCATCTACAATATGCTAGGTCCTGGGAAAAATGGGCAAGGTTCCTAGTTTCACAAAGATTTCATTCTAGCTGGGGAGAGGGACAGCAAACCAAATAATTTCCAACAGTGGCAGGTTGTGAAGGACCTAAAACAGCAATGTGCTAGGGACCAGTGGGTGAGGGGTGGACGCCATATGTTAGATAAGGCAGTTAGGGAAGGTCATTGTTGAGCTGCAACTGAATGGACAAACCAGCCTCATGAAGAGATGAGCTGATGGTGACAACCATCTGAGGAGTCGGAGGGAGAGAAGGAAAGCCAGTGTCTTCGAGCCAGGAGAGAGGCAGGCCCTGAGATTGGACAGGAAGGTCAAAGCCAGACCGTGGACCACCCAGTAGGCTGTGACCAGGAAGGTAGATTTTCTGCATTCCACAGGGCAAGGACTTCAAGGTTTTTAAGTAGAGAGAGATAAGATTGTATTTGCATTTTTTAAAGACACAAGAACCTGTAAGAGCAGCTCTCAAGGTAGGTGCAGAGGCTTCCGGAATGAAACTGGCAAAGCCAGTAGTAGCTACTATTTAATAGTTTAATTATGTCAGATGCTGTGCTAAATTATTGATATACATTATTTTTATCCATTCTAAGCACATTTCACAGAAGAGACTATCTCTGAGCTTCAGTTGCCAAAATCGTGGAGGGAAGGCTGCCACGGACAAATTGGCCATTTCTTCCATGGATTATGGCAGTAACCTCCAATTTGATTCGAACTCCAGCTTCCATTCTTGTCCCCCTTTCCCCTGACCAACAGACAGTCTCTCAACACAGCAGCCTAAGTGATCCTAATTTAAATCTGTGGCTCAGAGGTTAAAGCGTCTGCCTCCAATGCGGGAGACCTGGGTTCGGTCCCTGGGTCGGGAAGATCCCCTGGAGAAGGAAATGGCAATCCACTCCAGTATTCTTGCCTGGAGAATCCCATGGACCGAGGAGCCTAGTAGGTTACAATCCACGGGGTCGCAAAGAGTCGGACACGACTGAGTGACTTCACCACCATCACCACCACCACAGAGTGAGTCTTGATAGGGCTGTGTGTGCCTGTGTACAGGGCTCAAATCCTTCCTGTGGCTCCTGGTTTCAGAGTTCAAGCCCAACTCGTAGATTATCTCTTCCCCACCTTGCTGCTCCTAGCACCAGACTCCTAGTACTCTGAGCGTATTTCACCAGAGTGCTAGGACCCTGCTTTCAGTCGTGTCCAACTCTTTGTGACCCCATGGACTGTAGCCCACCAGGCTCCTCTGTCCATGGGGTTCTCCAGGCAAGAATACTGGAATGGGTTGCCATAGTTTGGGACATCCTTTTTTCATTCTTATGTGTTTTTTTCCTTTTTTTTTTTGGATGATAGTCTTTTGAAAAGTACAAATCAGATTACAGTTGATGCTTGAATAACGATGTTCACCTGTGTGGACCATTTATACGCCAATGTATTACAAAAAATACCGACAGGGCTATACATTCTGCTGTGCACTGAATCTGTGCACATGGAACTGACACCTTCTATGTGGATTTCTGACTACTTGAAGGGTCAGTGGCCCTAATCTCTGTGTTGTTCAAGCGTCAGTGTATATCGCTTGCCTTCTTAACACTTGAAAATTCAAGCTATCCTCAGACTTGCAAAAGTAAGTAAGTGATAGTTGCTCAGTCATGCCCGACTCTGCGACCCCATGGACTGCAGCCCACCAGGCTCCTCTGTCCATGAGATTTTCCAGGCAAGGATACTGGAGTGGGTTGCCATTTCCTTCTCCAGGGGATCTTCCCAACCCAAGTAAATTAGCCCCTGCCCGTTCCTCTAACTTCATTTATCCTCTGCCTCCTGTCTCACTTCACTTCACACTGCTGTTCCTTCTGCCTATTACTCTGTTTCCCCAGATGAGCTCACCTAGACCTGTCCCTGGTCTGCCTAATAGCCTCAAAGTCTCTCTCCATTACCTCTGTTTTAATCTCCTCATGGTCCTTAGCTATGTCAAGCAGTCAGGCAGTCCCTAAATGGTAACTACTGCCATAGCTGCTAGGTGGGACTTGCCACTCTGCCATTGATTGGAGTAGGGAGGAAACAAAGCCCAAGGTGGATGCAGAGAGTTTATTACTTCGAAGGGTAGGCGAGATCCCAGCATGCTGTCAGCTTCCTGCATCCCCAGTCCCTGCAGGATGGCACCAAACCAGGGAGGACAGACGACAAATGGTGGGTTGCCCTGTCACAGTGGGATCAGCTCCATACTCCAACTAAATGATTATATCGCCCTCAGTTGTACCCTCAGTGGTGCAAGGTTAGAAGTCTCATGCCTCTCAGGAACCAAGGAGAGGGGTCAGAAACTGCCTTCTGAGGCAGCCCCTCAAGATTGGGAGGTGGGTGACCAGTAGCCTCAGGACAGCTCCTCACAAAGCTGTTTACCATGTTCCTGGGAGGGCCACGGGGCATTGATCTGAGACTTGGGTCTGACTGCAGTTGACCTTGTCCACATGGCCTATGGCAGAACTGTTCCCTTATAAGCACCTGCCGAGTGGAGCTTTTCCTTTATTTCCCTATTTATTGGCTGTCTCCAGTGGTACACCATCAGCTCTGTGAGGGCAGGACCTGGACGTCTTGTTCACTGCTTTATCCCAGACCCCTAGAACAGTGCCTGCCAAATTGTAGTACCCAATAAATATTTGTTGAATAAATGATAGAAAGTTAAAAGGTAAATATAATATTTTAAAATTGTATTTGAATTACCTAGAATAAGAAGCAAAACATGTTCAGATTGAACAAAAAACATAAAAAAAGGCAACAAAAACCCACACAAAACCCCCAAACCCTATTTATTATTAATCTTTTATTGAATTATCATCATACACAATAGGACCATACTAAGCATTTTGAATCTTTATGATAAACCCTATGATGGTGGGTTGGTTTTTTTAATTGCCCCAGTTTTGCATCTAAAGAAATGCAAGCCCAGAGAGGCTGCATCCTTTGCCCAGGATCACACAGCTGGAAGTGGCAGATGAGGAATTTGAACCCAGGCAATCTTAGTCCAGAACCTGGCTCTTTGTTCACTGCCACTTAACCTTTGGCACTCAGCTCTTAAGTGGAAATGAATACACTGATAGCATAGAGGAAAATATTAAGCTCATTGAAGGTAATAATTCCAAATGACTTGTACATTAAAGTGCTTTTTTGAGGTCATGGCTGATCTTTAAGAATGCAAACTGACTTCCTCTGGCACTGAGAAGCATTTTCAAAGATGATTACAGAGTTCTTCTAATGTGATCTTCAAATTTTTCTGCTGGCTTATTTTATGATCCCGTGGGCAGCTTCAGACAAAATAACTTTCTGGCATGAAGGATTGTGTGTGCTCTTTGCCATTTTTAAATGTGAATTTTATAGATACTTCAAACCACTTGAAACAGTAATGATTTTTTAATGGTTTTTCATTATTATTTGTAACTTCAAGCATTACCAATAAAAACTGCCAAATTAAGTTTCAAGTTTTCTCTTTATACAGCCTGAGTGTACATCATAATGAGCCTTCTCATTATGATTCATGACTGAAGTGACTTTCATACTTGGTAGCTTTTCAGTAGAACTTCTCTTCTTAACATTTTTTCTCCTGTTCCTTTCATATGACAGTATTTGAGAGTTTTGAATGTAAATCACAGGTTCATTTCTGTTGCACATTTTTTCCCCTGGAACATTTGCTGTGCATCTTCCCATTAGTCCCACCCTTTTTCAAGCCCTTTCCTATATCCTGACACCATGGGATATTACAGGTTTACTTTGTGTTTACCCTGCCCTGGTATGGAATCAACCATTACTTCAAGAAGCCCTGGTTCCTTTACTGGACAATGGTATTAGAAATCAAGATCCGAGGGCTAGATGTGCTTATGACTATTGGGGTGTTCTTGCTTCTAGGTCCTCCCAGTGGACAGAGCTAGGAAATACAAGCATGCATACTAACCCATGTACACACACATCAATGTTTACTTCTGTATCTGGGCTAGGATGAATCCTGTAGTTTGAGAGAGAGTGGAGACGTCAGTATGTTTATTTCCATATGTCTATTGTCTCCACTCTCATCCACACCACAAGATCCATTCTAACCTTCCCCTTTTCTTTATTCATAAACTTTGTTTTCTTCGACAGAGAGAATGTGGCTCAATTCACTAGTTTGTTCCACCCTAGTATCATAAAGTAGTTACATATGCCTGTAACAGATTTATTAACTAGAGTCCAGTATTTGTGGACAGATCTTTGTCATAAGACTTACAGTATTCAGTCAAAATGCTGTTTCCACAATTACTTTAATAACCTATAATGGAATTTGATTCATTTGTTAGTGTTTATACTTCATGTATAAACTTCATGTATAAACTCAGCTTCCCTGGTGGCTCAGACAGTAAAGCGTCTGCCTGCAATGCGGGAGACCCAGGTTCAATCCCTGGGTTGGGAAGATCTCCTGGAGAAGGCAATGGCACCCCACTCCAGTCCTCTTGCCTGGAAAATCCCATGGATGGAGGAGCCTGGTAGGCTACAGTCCACGGGGTCGCAAAGAGTCAGACACGACTGAGCGACTTCACCTTCACTTTCATACTTCATGTAGGCCCTCCAGCTCCCAGTCATAAATACTTATGGCAAAATGTAAGAGCAGAGCTATACAAAAAGGTCTACTTAGATGTTCCCTCCCCAGTCCACACTATCCTGTCCCCATTACCCCTGCTTTGCACTGCTTTCCCCTCCTCTCCCTTGAGGCTCACCCTCCTTGTTGTTAATGGCAGGTCCATTTTTACCAGGCACTGACTATGTGTGGACACTGGCATGCGCTGCTTCATCCCTCTCCGCAACGCCCTCGTGAGTATGCACTGCTATTCCCCCTTCCCATTTTCTTAGATGAGGGAGTTGAGCTCCCAGAGAGTGGAAGGAATTTGTCCAAGGTGACATATCTGGAACATAACCAGCTCTGAAACCGGGATCTGTCTGACACCAGGGATGGTGTTCAAACCACCCTTTTCTTAAAGTTATCTGGTCTTTCCTCAGTCTGGGTCTTTCTGAAACTCAGCACTTCCAAAATCACCCTTCTGAAGACATTTTGTTAACAGTTGCAGCACTTGCTCTAGTTGGTCAGGTGTGGTTAAACAAATTTCACAAGGGGCCATCTGGCCTTTTGTTGGAACTTGGGGGAAGATACTGCCTTCAGTTGAATCTGACTTCCCCACTTTCAAAATGTGTTTACATATGTTACTTGTAAACTGGAGACATAGCAATTTCTTTAAAAAGTCACTGAGCCTTCATAGGAAACAACTGTCTGGAGTCACATAAGTTAAAGAAGCAACCGCATTTGGTATTGTTGCTGTTCAGCTCAGCACAAGTGCCCCACACAAGAATTTTCAAAGATGTGATCATCTGTGTCTGGCACACATTGTCACATGCGTGCATCCTCTACAAGTGATCGTACCTTAGTGGACTTTACTGTACAGTACTGTATAGAGTATAGTAATACAGTATCTTTATTTCAAGCCCAGGATGTCTGGAAACAAGTGTAAAAGCAGTGCTGATGTAGCCGGTACTGCTAAGACGTACCAGCTGTTGTACTGTACTACTGTACTTTTCAAGGTACTGTACTGTAAGATTAAAAGGATTTTCTTTATTTTTGTGTGTTTTTTTTAATGTTTATTTGTGTGAAAAGTATTGTAAGTACTATTACAGTCCAGTTTTTATTTTTATTACTATTACAGTACTATTACAGTCCAGTTACCGTATAGTCAGTTTTGTTAGTTGGGTACCTAAGCTGACTTTGTTGGATTTATGAAGGCACACTTAAAATGGAAATTTTTTGTATGTGAGGGACTTATTATGGCGCCTTTCTGTGTCTCAGGCTCTGTGCTAGGTTTCTCAGGGATAGGGATGAAAGAAAATGATCCCTGCACTTGATGGGTTTAAAGTCTAGTAGGGGAGAGATTTCAAGTATATAAGCATTTGTAAAGCAAGGCAGCTCTTCCTTCAGTGCTAGAAAAGGGGCACACCTAATGCAACAGGAATTCAAAGAGGAAACTCAGAAGAGGGAGGTGGAGGTGGGGGGCATTCGGGGAGAAGCTTCAGGGAGAAATGATCATTGAAATGGAACCTGGGAGAGTGGGAGAGGTTTTGACAGGGAGATAGGAAACAAAGCTGGGGAAAATGTTTCAGCCATAAGGTCTGCTTGGGCAAAGTCATAGGGAAAAAATCGCAAGGGAGTGTGGGAAATGGTGAGTAGCCTATTCTGGTTGCAAAAGGGAAGGTAGAGGGAAGTGACAAAACAAGAAGCCAGACAGGGAGACTGGACTCATCCGAATGGCCTTTGTATCAGTTAGGATGTTCTAGGCTCCCAGTCATATTGCCCAGATCAAACTGGCTTACACAATAAGATTTATTGACTATGAAACTGGGAAATCCAGAGGCATGACCAGTTGATCCACTGCTCCACTATGACGCCAAGGACTCACGGGATTTCTGTCACTCTACTCTGCGGTCCATAGTGCCAACTTCATCCTAAGTCTGTGCCTTCTTGCGGTCAGGAATTGTTCAATTGCTCAGTCATGTCCGACTCTTTGCAACCCCATGGACTGTAGCATGCCAGGCTTCCCTGTCCTTCACAATCTCCCAGAGTTTGCTCAAACTCATGTCCATTAAGTTGGTGATGCTATCTAACCATCTATTCTCTGTTGCCCCTGTCTCCTCCTGCCCACAATCTTTCCCAGCATCAGGGTCTTTTCCAGTGAGGTGACTCTTTGCATCAGGTGGCCAAAGTATTGGAGCTTCAGCTTCAGCATCAGTTTTTCCAATGAATATTCAGAAAAGAGGCTGGCAATAGTCATGTGAGTGCAAGCTTCCTCGAGAAAGGCTTTCTGAGTCAACTCTCAACAGCAGTGACAAATCTCTCAAGTCCCACTAGCCAGAATGGGCTCAAATGTCCCATTTCTTAATCAATCACTGGAAATGGGGGATGGGATTGCCTTTTCCCCAGTCAAGCCCACTTTTAAAGCTAAGATTATAGTTAATTTCCCTTGGAACATGTTGAACAAGGTCAGGATTCAGTGAAGAAGGAATAAGGGAGAAATTTGTGCTGAGGAGGCAAAAAGTGCCAAGAAACTGTATTATGCTTGTTAAGTGAAAAATTGGAGAATCTGGAAAACTTTCTGGGTTTCATAAAGCAAAAATATTCCTGTGTTTCTAATCTAAGATGCTATCGATTGTTTTTATATGGATAACAACCTGGTTTCATTAACAAATAAGTTGCAAGGAAAAAAGACATAAGGGAGAAACCAATAGATAAAGAGATTCAAGAAATATCAATTAGGAACTTCCCTGAATATTCAGTGGTTAGGACCCTGGGCTTCCACTGCAGAGGGCACAGGTTCGATTCCTGGTCAGGGAACTAAGATCCCACATGTCATGCATGTGGCGTGCCCAAAAAAGAAGAAGAAATATCAATCAATAGTGACATATGGTCCTCATTTGGATCCCAATTCCAATAAACTTTAAAATACATGCACATTTTAAAAAGGGAGAGTTGGTGCAGAAAAAAATACACATTTATGACACTTAGGAGGCAACTAGAAATTTGCACACACTTAAACATACATTGATATCAAGGAATTGTGGCTTTTAGAAGGCTCAGATGGTTAAGCGTCTGCCTGCAATGTGGGGGACCCGGGTTCGATCCCTGGGTTGGGAAATCCCCTGGAGAAGGAAATGGCAACCCCCTCCAGTACCCTTGCCTGGAAAAATCCCATGGATGGAGGAGCCTGGTAGGCTACAGTCCATGGGGTTGCAAAGAGCCAGACATGACTGAGCAACTTCACTTTAGAATATGAAATAATATACTATGGTTATTTTTAAAAAGTAACCTTTTAGAAATACAATAATATTCAATTATCTATAGACAAAAAAATCTTGATGTCTGGGATTTATTTCAAAATAATATGGGAGTGGGCGGAAATAGTAGGCGGGGGCATGAAAGCAAGATTGACCATGAGCTGATGATCATTGCAGCAGGGTGATGGATCTGTTGTATGTTTTTATACGTTGGAAATTTTCCATTATAAAACTTTTTTTTAATGAAAGGAAGAAAAACAAGATATCCGGATAAGCCTAATTGAGAAGGTGACATTTGCTATGGAATGCTCAGCATGTACAGGACCCCTGTCACCATCTGGCAATAAAAATACTAAAAACATAGTCTAGGGGCTGTTGTGATAGATTAAATATGGCCAAGAATTCTTCTCTAATCCTCCCATCAAGAGGTGGAGAAAATTCCCCTCCTCTTGAATCTGGGCTGGCCTTAGAGACTTGCTTGAGCAATAGACTACAGCAGGGTGACATTCCAGACTTCTAGACTAAGTCATAAGAAGTCTTATAGCTTTATTTGGCTTTCTTGGGACACTGAGAGCCCTGAGCTACCCTAGGAAAAGTCTGACTACCCAGAGTCAGTTATTCAGGAGGTTTGGCTCCAGGAAACAGTCCCAGCTGAATCCAGCCTTCTACCCATCCATCTCCACCAAGCCTCCAGACTTGTGCTGAGCCCATGTAGGCCTTCCAGCCCAGCCCATCCACTCTTTGTAATAGAAGAATCTCCTACCAGAACCCTGCTTGAATTCCTGACACACAGAATCATGAGATATAATTAAATGCTTGATGCTTTAAATCACTGTTTTGAGACAGGTTTTCAGGCAGGAAGAAGTGGCCAGAATAGAGCTAATATATGTGACAAGCAAGAGAAGAATAAACACAAAAGTCAGAACAGTGTTTCTTGGTGGCAGGGGATGGGGTGCAGGTAGGCAGAGGCAGGGGGATGCCATGACATGGTGTTGGATACAGGTGGATTCAGAGGTATCCATAGGGCCTAGTTCCAAGACTGGGTGTTGTGGTAGGTTCTTAAGTGTGCATTTTAATTTTATGCACACAGACTATTTTGGGTACTGAATATTACATAAGAGACTTTTCTAAAAGGTCTCAAGCAAGAATGGGAAAATACAAAAAATTTTCTAAACTTGAGTGGTGGGTACATGGGCATCTGCATTATGACTCTCTATACATTTGAAATATCATACAATAAGAAAATATTTTGAAATTAGAAGGATTTCTATGAGGACAAGAAACACATAATATACATACATGTAAGTGTAAAGATGCATGAAAAGTTGAGTTCTCCAAGTTTTTGTGTGTTTTTAAATTAAGTAATTACTGGAGGTTCTGGATCTGCGTTGCTGCTGCAGGCTTTCTCTAGTTGCAGCAAGCAAGAGCTAATCTTTGTTGCAAGGCACAGGCTCGAGGGTGCATGGGCTTCAGCAATTGTGGTCTGTAGGCTCAATAGTTGCGGCTCCTGGGCTCTAAAGCACAGGCTCAGTAGTTGTGGCACGTGGGCTTAGCTGCCCTACGGCCTGTGGGATCTTCCTAGACCAGGGATCAAACCCGTGTCCCCTGCATTGGCAGGCAGATTCTAATCGACTGGTCCACCAGAGAAGTCCAGTTCCCTAGTTTTAATGGTTGCTGTCTCAGGGAAGTTCTTGCACAGTTTTTATTGTGGTATATATACACAGCATAAAACATGCCATGTTAACTATTTGTAAGTAGAATTCAGTGGCATGAAGCACATGCACATTGCTGCGCAACCATCACCATCATCCATCTCCAGAACTTTCCATCTTCCAAAACTGAAACTCTGTACTCATCAAACAATAATTCCCCAGTCTCTCCTTCCCCTAGCCCTTGGCAGCCAGATTCTACTTTCTGTCTCTATGAATTTAATTCCTCTCGATCCCCCATGTAAGTGGAATCATACAGTGTTCATCCTTTTGTGACTGGCTTGTGTCTGTTACCATAATGTCTGCAAGGTTTATCCATGCAGCATGTGTCAGAATTTCCTTTTTAAGGCTGAAGAATATTCCATTGCATGTATATATAGCCTTTTTGTGTATCCATCCATCCACTGATGGTCATTTGGTGTCATGGACTGAATTGTGTCTCCTCCTCAAAATTCATAATCCCTAATGTGACTGCATTTGAAATAGGACTTTGAAGAGGTAATGGAGTTAATGAAGTCATGGGTATAAGACCCTAGTCCAAGAAACCGAGTGCAAAAGGCCTATGTGAAGACGCAGCAAGAAGGTGGCCACCTATAAGCCAACGAGAGAGGTCTCAAGAGAAACCAACCCTACTGACAGCTTGATCTTAGACTTCCAGCCTCCCAAACTGAGAAAAGAAATTTCTGCTATTGAAGTCACCCAGTCTGTAGCATTTTGTTATGGCAGCCCTTAGCAAATTAACACACTTGGGTTTACTTCTACCTTTCGGCTATTGTGAATAAGGTTGCTATGCACATGGGTATACACATATCCATTTGTGTCTGCTTTCAATTCTTTTGGGTATATATTCAGAAATGGAATTGATGTTTACTATATAATTTTGTTAACTTTTTTTTTTGGAAGAACTGCCATCCTGCTTTACACAATGACTCCACCATTTTATATTCCCACCAAAAATGGACAAGGGTTGCAAACTTTCCACATCCTCACCAACACTTGTTATTGTTTGTTTTCTTGATAACAGCCATTCTCACAGATCTTAAGTATCGATAGCATGGCATTATGGTTTTGATTTGCATTTTTCTTATGATTAGTAATGTCGAGCATCTTTTCCTCTGTTTATTAGCTATTTATATATCTTCTTTATCGAGCCCATCTTTGCATGAAATGTTCCCTTGGTATCTCTAATTTTCTTGAAGAGATCTCTAGTCTTTCCCATTCTGTTGTTTTCCTCTATTTCTTTGCACTGATCGCTGAGGAAGGCTTTCTTATCTCTTCTTGCTATTCTTTGGAACTCTGCATTCAGATGCTTATATCTTTACTTTTCTTCTTCGCTTTTCGCTTCTCTTCTTTTCATAGCTATTTGTAAGGCCTCCCCAGACAGCCATTTTGCTTTTTTGCATTTTTTTGCCATGGGGATGGTCTTGATCCCTGTCTCCTGTACAATGTCAAGAACCTCATTCCATAGTTCATCAGGCACTCTATCTATCAGATCTAGTCCCTTAAATCTATTTCTCACTTCCACTGTATAATCATAGGGGATTTGATTTAGGTCATACCTGAATGGTCTAGTGGTTTTCCCTACTTTCTTCAATTTAAGTCTGAATTTGGCAATAAGGAGCTCATGATCTGAGCCACAGTCAGCTCCCGGTCTTGTTTTTTGCTGACTGTATAGAGCTTCTCCATCTTTGGCTGCAAAGAATATAATCAATCTTCACTTCCACTGTATAATCATAAGGGATTTGATTTAGGTCATACCTGAATGGTCTAGTGGTTTTCCCTACTTTCTTCAATTTAAGTCTGAATTTGGCAATAAGGAGCTCATGATCTGAGCCACAGTCAGCTCCCGGTCTTGTTTTTTGCTGACTGTATAGAGCTTCTCCATCTTTGGCTGCAAAGAATATAATCAATCTGATTTCGGTGTTGACCATCTGGTGATGTCCATGTGTAGAGTCTTCTCTTGTGTTGCTGGAAGAGGGTGTTTGCTATGACCAGTGCATTCTCTTGTCAAAATTCTATTAGCCTTTGTCCTGCTTCATTCCAAGGCCAAATTTTCCTGTTACTCCAGGTGTTTCTTGACTTCCTACTTTTGCATTCCAGTCCCCTATAATGAAAAGGACATCTTTTTTTGGTTGTTAGTTCTAAAAGGTCTTGTAGGTCTTCATAGAACTGTTCAACTTCAGCTTCTTCAGCGTTACTGGTTGGGGCATAGACTTGGATTACTGTGATATTGAATGGTTTGCCTTGGAAACAAACAGAGATCATTCTGTCATTTTTGAGATTGCATTCAAGTACTGCATTTCGAACTCTTTTGTTGACCATGATGGCTACTCCATTTCTTCTAAGGAGTAGAAGAAATTCCATCTAGTCAAGGCTATGGTTTTTCCAGTAGTCAAGTATGGATGCGAGAGTTGGACTGTGAAGAAAGCTGAGCGCCAAAGAATTGATGTTTTTGAATTGTGATGAACTCTTGAGAGTTCCTTGGACTGCAAGATCCAACCAGTCCATTCTAAAGGAGATCAGCCCTGAGTGTTCTTTGGAAGGAATGTAGCTCCAGTACTTTGGCCACCTCATGTGAAGAGTTGACTCATTGGAAAAGACTCTGATGCTGGGAGGGATTGAGGGCAGGAGGAAAGGGGACGACAGAGGATGAGATGGCTGGATGGCATCACCGACTCAATGGACATGAGTCTGAGTGAACTCCGGGAGTTGGTGATGGACATGGAGGCCTGATGTGCTGCGATTCATGGGGTCACAAAGAGTCGAACACAACTGAGTGACTGAACTGAACTGAACTGACATCTTCTTTGGAGAAATGTCTATTCAAGTCCTTTGCCCATTTTTAATCAGGTTGTTTATTTGATTTTTGAACTTTTATGTATATATCTGAATGCTTATGGGGCTTCCCAGGTGGCTCAGTGGTAAAGAATCTGCCTGCCAATGCAGGAGATGGAGGTCCAATCCCTGGGTCAGGAAGATCCCCTGGAGGAGAAAATGGCAACCCACTCCTGTATTCTTGCCTGGAGAATCCCATGGACAGAGGAGTCTGGTGGGCTACAGTACATGGGGTCTCAAAGAGTCAGACATGACTGACCAGCTGAGCATGCATGATAAAATAATATAATCAGAAAAAAAGAAACTATTTGCATTGTAGCCAAAACAGAGAAAGAAGAAAATAATTTTTAAAATAAAGCTAACAGTCTGTGATTTTTCCTCTTTTCAGTTATTTTTCAATCTTTCTGATTAATCAAGAAGAAAACCTGTTTGTGCTCCTATAGATTTTATTGCTCTCTGATTTTTAAAAATGGGGAAATTAGAGAAAACTCTATCCAAACACAATCATAGTGCATAGTATTTTTTATCCTAATTTTAATCATACTTTATATGTGACCATGACATTTTTTGGGGCTTAGCTTTGTGCCTTCCCTGGTGACTCAGACTGTAAAGAATCTGCCTGCAATGCAGGAGACTCAGATTTTATCTTTGGGTCTGGAAGGTCCCCTGGAGAGCAGACTGGCTGCCCACTCTACTATTCTTGTTTGGAGAATCCCATGGACAGAGGAGCCAGGTGGGCTACAATCCATGGGGTCACAAAGAGTTGGACACAACTGAGCAACTAACATTTGTGTGTCATAAACATTTCCAGGCTATTGCAGGAGAAAACCAACATGTATCTACTATCAGAATTGAATTTATGTGCGCACCTCCACTTTCTCCCTACCCCTGGCGTCTGAGCAAGGGTCAGTTCCCACTGAGTGTGCATTTCCAACAACATGGGGTAGGTAGATCATCAATAAATGACAATTCTTATAATTGTTACACAGAATTTTATTACCAATCTTAATAGCTGTATATTATAATTATTTTTAAATATCTCTTTTTGGCTGTGCTGGGTCCTTGTTGCTGCACAGGGGTTTTCTCCGGTTGCGGCGTGAGAGCTTCTCATCACAGTGGCTTCTCCTGTCTAGGTGCATGGGCTTTAGTAGGGGTGGCAGGTGGGCTCAATTGCTCCGAAACATGTGGGATCTTCCTGGACCAGGGATCGAACCAGTGTCCCTTGTATTGCAAGGTGAATTCTTAACCACTGGACCGCCAGGGAAGCCCTTAACAGCTGTATATTATTTTTAAGACAGTAACTATTGCAAAATCAAAATAGTTTTTTTTTTTTTTGTTTCTTCCCTGTGGCTTCTGGAGGGCCCTGACTTAGAGCAGGTCCTTTCACAGTTCAACTGAGATGGGTTAAAAAGTAGGGTCTTTGTTTGACCCATCCCTCAATGGTGGGATTTTAAAAATTAACCAGAGTGATTAATTTGTTAATCAAAATAGCATTATCATTTTTTCTGGATATACAGGAAGGTATGAAGAGCCTTGGAAATGGCAAGTAAGTGAGTAAACATAAAAGATTGTGTTTTCTTCCTGTCATTTACTTAAAAGATAAATGACGATAAAAATAAACAATAGAACCTGTCAGCTGGGGTTTATAAGACTTGTAGAAGTAAAAGATATGACAATGATTGCTCAGAGAACAGGAGGGCAAGTGTATGGAATTACTGTGTTGTTAAGGTTCTTAAATTTGTGAAGTATCACACATAAGATGAGAAGGGAAAGCTGAAAGTCTGATGTTTTGTCTCTGTATCAATAATGACTCTCAATAGACTTTCTAAGTTAAGGATGCATGTTGTTAACACTAGAGAAACTGCTAAAAATTAACAAAAAGAAGTAAAGCTAAGAAGACAATAGAGAAAATTACATCATCACAGAGAAATATTAATCCAAGGAAGGCAGGAAATTCCCAAATATTAGAAAACACACTTCTAAATAATCCATAGATCAAAGAAGCTATGTGAGATATTAGACTTACAAACAAATAAAATCCTGTGCTAACACCACTCTTTCCTGATTTTAAAATTTTAAATATTTCCTATTGACTGTCTCTGTCCCGTCTCTTGTGCTCTCTCTCTCCCTCCCTCCCTCTTCCTCACCTTCTCCCTCTCTCCTTGACTTTCTTCAAATCTTTGGCTAAATATTTTCATAATATCCAATAACTTTTTTTTTTTTTTTGCTGTGCCGTGTGGCTTGTGGGATTTTAGTTCCCCAACTAGGGATTGAACCTGTGCCCTAGGCAGTGAAAGTGCCAAGGCCTAACCACTGGACTGCAGAGGGATTCTCAATTTCCAGTAACTTTGTACAACAACTTTCAACTCAGTTTTTCATATGGGAAATACATTAGAGAATCTATCAACTCCACTCAATTTTTTTTCCTGCTCCACTTTTTTCCTCCTGAAAACAACCTCTTGAGGCCTTCCAGTTCCTGCTCCAACCTGAACTGGTAGCTCTCAAGGTCTGGTGTACAGATTTCATCCTGGCATCCTCCTTCCCTATTGCCGTGGGAATTTCCTTTGTATTTCACCTGTGTTACATTCTCTATTTGATGGATCCTCTGTCTTCATCTTAATTGGTTTACTCTCACGTTTTTTTTTTAATCTTCTATGATTTGTTTTATGGTTTTCAGCTTCCTGCTACAGTTGTAAAGCTTGGCATTTCCCCTCTGAACAAAATACACATCATTGTTTTACAATCATGGTTGAAAATTGTGGTGCTGGGAGTTCTGCTTTAATTTGTATTGGCTATCATTTCTGCTGGTTCTTGCTCATCATAGTGTTTAAAAACTTCAGGAGTTTGATTATGTGTTGGACATAACTTTTTTAATGAAGCCTAGGATACTGTTCTACACCTCCAAGGGTTTTTATTTGTTTTTCCCAGGTGCCTGGGACTGCTAGCTATCTGAAATACACTGAATACAATTTTAGGGCCTGAGGTTTTGGGGACTACTCGGAAGAATGGAAGGCAGGCTGCATTGCGTGTGAAAGCTGGTTTATTTCCAAGCCATCCTTACTCCTAGGCTACAGCTTTTCCAGATACCAGCCCAAGACAGGTGATGATTTACCAGAATCTTTGTCGTGGCCTGACCCTGGACTCTGACTTTTGTTCCCTACCCACTGGAGGCCACTGGAAATGTTCAGTTTCTTGGCTTCTTCTTTCTGATTGGAAAAATCTCCTTGAACCAAAGTGACCCCAAGAGCTGGTCTCATTTCTCCTGGATCTTGGCTCACTACTGTCTATCTTGTTAAGTGTTTCATGCTTTTAAGGATATTTTAAAATTATGTTTCCACCTTCTTTGACGTCTTCAGCAAGAGTATTGGTCCAAATGACCTAGCCTGCCATGTGCAGAAGCTGAAGTCTCTCGTTCTCATTTTGGTGGCATATAGCCTCCAGGAGCTTTCTGAGAAAGGAAGCAATGTTTTTGAGACCTGCATGTGTGCAAATGTTTACATTCTCTCCTCATGCTTAATTGTTGCTTTAGCTGCATACAGAATTCTAGGTTGAATCTTAATTTTCCTTCAGAATATTGTTTCCTGTTGTCTAGCTGCCTGTTTCCCTCTTGAAAAATCCAAAGTCATCCTGATTTCTGATCTTGTGCGTGTAATCTATTTTTTTTTCTCCTGGAAGCTCCTAGAATCTTTTCTTTATCTTTCCATTTGAAATTTTCATGATGAGGTGCCTTGATGTGGGGCTTTTTTCATTCACTATGCTGGGCACACATTGTATTCTGCCAAACAGGAGATTCATGCCCTTCAGTTCTGGGCATTTTTATGTATTATTTCTTTGATAATATCCTCTCCCTCTTTATTTTTTTCTGGCTCTTCCTAGAAACATCTATGATTTGTCTCTTGGAACAATCCTCTAATGCTCTTTTCCTTTTCTTTTCTATTTTCCTACTCTGCATTTTTGTTCTACTCTCTGAGAGATGCCCTAAACTTTTCATTCCTTGTTCTTTAAATGCTCCTCCTTTTCTTCTTGAAGAATGCATAAATTATGTTTCTAGAGATACGGTGGATTTTTCAAAGTTGTATTCTGCTGTGTGCATTGTTTCCGTTATTAGCGTTTCTTTTTTCCATTTGTTGGTTTTAGTCTTAAGGCTTTTTGCTACTGTCTCAGCCAGTGCCAGGACTCGGGAGAGGCCAACGGGACACCCTGGGCGCCTCTCTTGGCTCACTCTCATCCCAGCTCTGGGCCCTGATCCACATTTAGGGATGAGACACTAACGTGCTGACTGGAAGCTTTGTGACCTGTGTCAGGCCTGTCCACTGGCTCCAGTCTAGAACAGCTGGACCAGCACACAGGCTTTTCATTCTGGTGTCTTCAAATGGAAACTATTTTAATTTTCATTCCTTCAAAAGCAGAGGCTCAGAAAAAAAAAATTGAGAGTAGGTAGTTTATTTGGGAGTTGATCTTGGGAAGTTGGAATGGGGAGCTAAGAGAGTGACACAGGGAGGAGGAAAAGCCAATATAACCAAGTGTTATTGAGGTCACCCTTGTGGGAAACATGAGTTTTATTCCACCCGGGGCCTCCCTAGAAGCTTTCAGAGACCTTCCAGAATTGACCACTGAAGAACAGGAAGCTTCAGCCTTTAAACACCAGCTCCCATCTCCCTGTTGGGTGAGGGTAAAGCCTTATTAACCCTTAATAAAGTCTTATTAACCCTGGTGTGTTAATTGACCACACTTACAAACTACTTTTATAAGTAGCTCCTACAGCCTCCTAGTCCACTGGGGCTGCTATAACAAAATGCCACAAACTGAGGGGCTTATCAAAAACGGACATTCTTGGCTCACCATTCTAGGGGCTGGGAAGTGCAGCATCATGGTGTGTGCCTCCTGATTCATAGACTAGCCTTTTTCCACTGTGTCCTCAGCTGGCAGAAGGGGGAAGGGATCTTTCTTCAGCCTATTCCATGAGGTTCAGTTCAGTTGCTCAGTCGTGTCCAACTCTACAACCCCAAGGACTGCAGCATGCCAGGCTTCCCTGCCCATCACCAACTCCCAGAGCTTGCTCAAACTCATGTCCATCAAGTCGGTGACGCCATCCAACCATCTCATCCTCTGTTGTACCCTTCTCCTTTTGCCCTCAATCTTTTCCAGCATCAGAGTCTTTCCCAATGAGTCAGTTCTTTCGCATCAGGTGGCTAAAGTATTGAAGCTTCAGCTTCAGCATCAGTCTTGATGAATATTCAAGACTGATTTCCTTTAGGATGGACTAGTTTGATCTCTGCAGGCCAAGGAAACTTCAAGAGTCTTCTCCAACACCACAGTTAGAAAGCATCAATTCTTCAGCTCTCAGCTTTCTTTATGAGGTTACTACTCCCATTCCTGAGGACAGTTCCACCCTCAGGACCTAATCGCCTCCCACCCTGACCTAATCAGCCCCATCCCCCAATACCATCACCTTGAGGGTTAGGTTTCAACATATAAATTTTCAGGAGTGGAGACATAAACATTCACACCATAACACACAAGCATTAGAGAAGGCCTTGGAACTGAAAGCAAGGAGAGACCTAATACTCTCTAAAGGTCAAACACTGCCAATATGAGGTGAGTGTGATCTCTTACAAAACAGTGCACTTGTGCAGCTGAAATCAGAGGTGCCCCAAGGGGAAGGGACAGGAGGCACCAGAGGTGTCTACTACATAGAATAAAATCCCACCTGCTGTCTGGGGGACATAAGCCCAGTTGCCAGCATTCTGGAAGCTCAGTGGGAAAGACAGGTTGGGGTGATAGTAATGTAGTTCTCATTCATTTGGACTTTCAGTTAATCCTTTGCATTTTGGTTTGGTGAATAGCTCCCATTCTCAGTTGTGTTGAGTGTTACCAAGGGCAGATCTTCTAGTATTCACCCTGCCCTCCACATTGATGCCTTCCCTAACCCATCTGGGCCACAATGCTGCACATGTGTCAAGTTACCCCTCCACATGGATGTAATGCTCACAGGTCGGCAGCGCTGCGCTGAGGTTTGTGTCCCTGGGGAGGTCGCAGACAGA